>BMAU01001648.1:0-226683 GCA_019973935.1 Trichonephila clavipes | reverse complement strand
ATATATAAACCGTCATGCGCATTTGAAGAAGTATATTCCCCATTAAAATTAAAAATTATTGACTGAATGTGTGTTATGTCCATCACAAATACCGATGTAGAAAAGGAATTTTTATTTAATACAAGAAGTTTGAAAAGGAGAACACTAGGAATGAAAATTTAGATTTTTTCCGAAAAATATTCAGTTAACATAAAAATATTAATTATATGATTTTAATTAAAATAAATTAAAAGTATTGAAATCCTTTTTTATGCTATTTTAAATTAAAAATATAATTGAATAGAGAAAGATCGGTTTTATTTCATAAATATAATCATCGTATGTATATCACCGTATGCACCATTTATTGTCTTATTGTTTAAAAAATGAGATAGGGCCTTTGCTCTTTTTACCTCATTCCTTTTTTAAAAAACAGGAAAGTGAGCGCGTTTTCTTACTCTCATATTCAAAAATGAATACAGGATGCTTTTTTCTGGTTCCAATCGCAATACCAAAATATATATATATATTTAATTTTTAAAAAATGACAGAAAAAGAAATTTTGTTTGAAGAAGATATAATTATTTTTAAACTTCTAACATACTATTTATTTCATTTTTTCCTTTTTTTTTTACCCTTCATTTTGTTTTAATTTTACTGTGACTGAACATATAGGGGAAAGAAACACCGAATTCCACTACAGCTTTCATACAAGATTGCCCAAGGCAACTTAACAACTAGCTGTAAACGATTGATCTCTTGGTTCTTACTTGACAAAGGAACCGAACTAAGTCATAAAATTGTCCCCCTTCGACCTCGCAAGTTTTAAAAGGGGGAAAGGAAAGAAGTGTGTTGCATTTTTAAAGCGAACTGTAAAATAAGAGAAAACGCTTTCGGAATAACTTTTCAGGAGGAAGCTAACCACTCAGAGGTTTAATTGATTTTCCAATTGAGAAGGAGTTAGTGTGCGCTTGCCAATCTCCGAAACAAAAAAGAAAAACAAAACAAAACAAAAAAAGACTGCGCACCCATTTCCGCGGCAATTCTAAAAGACAGCACTTTACAAAACTTTCTCCCCCTCCCCTTTTCACCCATTCAACCAACGCTGCACCCCGTTGTCCCAATGAGGTGTTGGTTGTCCTCACCACTTGATTACGTTTTTGAATAGTTTGTTTATTTTACTGCAACCACGCATGCGTTCTGTAACGGACTATATCTGTCAATCATTTCTTAACCACACCCCTTTGCTATAGTAACGAAGGGTTACCTTTTTACAAACATTATTGCTTTGACGTCATCTGAGTTGCAAACAACGCCATCTGTTGGATAAAGGTGGTTTTTGGAAATATGGCCGTTGGCCTTAAATAATTCGTTCAGGACTGCGAAAATGTATCCAAATATACGATATTTCTTTCTGTGTTTGCTGCATTTCTTTTAGCATTAGCATTTACAAAATACGGTATCAAACATCAACTTTTTTCCTATTCAAATAGTTTTGCAAAGAAGGGCTGTTGTCTCACTAAAGGAATAATCTGCCTTTTTTTAAAAAAAAATAATATTCCATTCGAAAAAAAATTGTTTATATACAGCTATCGTTCTAAATCAACAGACCGCAAAATGGCACATTCGATTTTGGCAGAATAAAATTGTTTCCCCTCTTCAGTAGACTCGTCCCATAAACATGCTACCTGGGAATGCGCGCAGATGTTCGGGGAGGAAAGTTGAGCGAGAATATGTGCAGATGACCAGGGAGGAAACTAGCAGTTGAGGGGCTAGACGCTACTCTCACCACGGGGTCTCCACACACGATTCCGATTATCATCGCTGCTGAGATTGAATCTGGATTCGTCGCTAAAGACGACCTGGTTCTATTCCACTGCAGTCCAGTTTCTTCCATTCCAAACGGAGGCGTCGATGGGTGGGCGTCAAGGGCAGCACACTTAATGGGCACTACGATCCTAAATGTCCTTCCGCCAGGCGCTTTCATAGGGTTCGAGAAGACACGAGGGTGCCTAGTGAAGGTGCTATCTGTGCCTGGATCGCGGCTGATGAAGCAGTTGGCTGTACGCGTGCATTTCTTACGATGTGGCGGTCTTCTCGACAACTGGTCTGTCGAGGGCGTCCTGAGCCTGGTCTTCGTGTAAATTACATCTCTCGGATTCACTGGTCACAACACCTCTTCACAACACAATCAGAGCAGCCTAATTCATGAGCTATTTGCCTAGCTGACCATCCAGCTTCCATAATGCCAATGATTCTCCCCCTTCCAAACTGCGACAGCTGCTCATATTATCTTCGAAAACGGCGTAATGGCATGCCTACCTCAGCTCTCCCCTTGTAAAGGATTCAGAACACTCAAACTAGTTTTAGTTACCTGTTTTATCCTCCCCGGAGAACTGCGTTAAACGCCCTCTGCCGGCTATACGTAATGCGCAATCACGCTGCATTTCTAATCATTTGCATATCTCTTCGACATGTACCTTCATGCCAAGTTTCGTTACGATCCCACAATTATTTCTTGGTGCGCTAATTTTTTTTATCCATAAGCGTAATAGTATTAATTAATTGCAATTAAACAATTAATAATTGGTTTTATATTTTACATATCAGTTATTACATGCTTGATCTTCATATTGCAACATGATTTTTTTCCAGTTATTAAATTTTTTTTTCATTTAATTGTATTCTTTTGATCCACTTAGCTTTTGTTTTCTTTGAGAGATGAATGATTTCAAAAAATTGTGGTGCTGAGAGAGAGAGAGAGAGAGATCCAACTATGTATGTTCCGATTTGTAATTTCTAATGGAGTTTTCTATTTCAAAAATCCAGTTTTCAACATCCTGTTCAGTAATGGATTCTGTTAAGAATGCTGTACAGGTCCTAAAAATAGATTTTCGTTCTATCGAACAGTTAAGAATCCAATAATTAGACGATTTTTCACAAGAGGCTTTGAATAGGATTTGCAGCCTCGGGATCCCAAAACCCCGCTGCTTCTTCCCGGAATTTAAATTTTGTCTGAAATACATTGTGAATTTTTTTTTCTCTTCAGAAGTTTCTAAGAATTTAATTCTTAGAAAATTTTATATAGAGAACTTCCACTTCCGAAACGAGACATTGCGCAGCATTCATTGCTGTTCCCCAGTAATAAACAAAAATTGACTCATTTGTTTGATGTTTATAATAAATTTTGTTGGCTGAGGGGCGTGGTTGGTTTGTGGCTGGCCTTTAGCACCTATGGTTACGGGTTCGACCTCGGTCCAAGTCGATGGATTTTCCTGTTACAAAAATTCGACAGTAGCCATGTCGCATGGTTATATGGCATTAAAAAATTCCCTTGAGTGCTTGTATGGCTTGGGAGCTCTCGGCAAAATTAAAATCTTAAGTACAATTTCGCGCATCTTCAGAGCTCAGGTGCCTTCCTTTGGGAAGGAAACTGGGCGTCAAAATCAATTGGGGCGATCGGTATCGCCTATGTGGTGCCGCACTCAAAAGTGATACCAGCTCCTGGAGAATGGACTAGGTCTGCAAAGGTTAAATACCAATGGCAGCCCCATTAGAAAAAAAATAATACGAGGGTTGGGGCAAAAGTTATGGAAACTATTTTTGAAGTTATACTTTTATTGGGCGTTTGGGAAGAAGGATGAGGGTACATTTTTACGATGCGCGTGCATACCATCACGGATGCGAACATGCTTTGTCTAAAAATGTACAGAATGGAACAGATCATTCCCGCCCCTTCGAAATTCTTAAAAAATACTTCTTTACTATATTAGTTATACTTCTTTTTGGGAGTTAGGGGAAAAGACTGAGGGTAAATTTTTACAATGCGTATTCACACCGTCACGGATGCACGCGCATACCGTTGTATAATATTTTAACATGCCACTTTTTTGGTGCTATGGGACTGATATTTCGGGGATCATAAAAACTATTGTTATAAACCATATCTGTTGGAACGCATCCCCCCTGTGCATTCCCTACCTCTACAGCTTTTTGGCTAATATCTCGGCACCCGAGCCTCACGGTCCAATAGGACCTAGCTCATTCGATACCTCTGTATCTGCTCTTCCAGTTATTATGACTTCATGTGTGTGTGCTCATAGGGTTATTTCTTCCATAGTTTTCAATTGTCTGAAACTTTTTTAATTTGTTTAAATTCACAATATCTTGGCTCACTGTTCGAGTCTCGGACTTGAGATTTGAACCAACTGTTCCACTCGTCCAGACCCATCTAGTCAATCCTTAAGCACTAAAATATCATGCTCCCATGTTAATCCTATGGGGACTGGAAAAAATTTCACCCCCAAGCAATTGAGCATGATTTTTGGTGTGGTACGCCATATTTTCGTATTAGCGTGAGCTTTACGTGGAATTGGCCTCCTTCCCCCTACAGGGCTTTCCCAGAAATAACTTGAATCCTATGCCACCTTGGTCGACCACACCGGCTGGATTCGATTGTTCTTCCTATGAGCACCCTAGATATATTTTTCAGGATCATAGTCCCATTTCTTCACCTATATATTTAACATTTTAACATTATTTTAAAGTTATAATTTTTTTAAAATCTCGCATAGCTCCGAGGATTTTTGAGATTCGTTAATGAAACTCGGACCCTAGATTCTCTTCGTTAAGCTGTTTAATCTGTTATAATTTGTGTGTAGACAGTGGGCATAGGTGGGGCGTTATCACTAAAATTAGAGTCCCTATATTATTCCTATAGGGTTCGATCTTTTGATGACGTAACGATATTACAGAGATCGAAGGATGAAACTGTGTGATCACTTACTACTCTGTATGTCGCTGGGATGTACGTGACCAATTACGTCACAGTTGTAACCCCCGGGGAGAATTAGTTTCGTTTCCTTTTCCCGAGCTAGCACCGCCTCATTTGTAACTACAGACTCTGGATGGGATCGAATGGATTCCTTTTGCGTTTCCTCACAACCAGGCCCAATTTGAGAGTTGTTGGGTGCCCTGCTTCTATTTTATTTTATTGTTTTAATTATTTTAAAATGACCATAATTCGGGAACTCTTCAGGCAGATGTCTTAATTTTCTCAGGAACGATTCTTCCCGCCGAGACATTCAATGTGAGGTCTCAGGTGTCACATTCGGTTAAACTCATCTCCAGGTGCAGTCTGACTGTCCAGTACAGTCTGCTGACCCCCTCCATGGTGTTGGTCCTATTATCCATTTGCGGGGGTGTTTAAATTTATTATAAATCGTGATTATATCTCGGGTTTGGCTGGTCCGATTGACTGAAGGTTAGTATCGTTCAACTCTGCTTGTGACCTCCTTTCGTCCTTGGCCCAGCTTGCTCAGCTCAAGACTTTTAGAAATTTTTTAATATTGTTACGTCAAAGAAGTATAACTTCTTACGTGCTTACATAAGTACACACACACTTTTTTTTCTTGAAGATACGTCCGGTTGGAAAATGTGACATATACAGACGAAAGGACAAGGTGTTAACTACATGTGGGGATAATGAACAGTACTGAAATATCGTGACATACTAATTTATTACGGTAGTATACAGGGCAATATGACCTGCATGGTGCAAAAGAATGACAACACAGTACACATAAATTTGACATGACAAACCTGGGCCTAAAGACCTTCAGTATAGTTCCCTGCTACTGTCAGCACACACTGCCAACGATGTGGGAGGCGCTGAATACCACCAGCCTCAGCCTTTGCCGCACCATGTGTGAATCGTCCCGAACGTTGCTCATCACAGGTTGACACACGTCCTTGTTGAAACTTTCCTACCCACCATGTTACTGTACGGTATGGTAGGGCATTATTCCCAAGGGCTTCCACTAATTCATTGTGACATTCCATCGCATTTCTCCCTCGGACAACGGCTATTTTAAGAGGCTCTTAGACAGAAATCGAAACTCGAAAACGATGAAAGCGCCCTCTTCTGGGAGGGGGATTGGGAGTGTCCAAAGGGACGTCGAAGTACACATGTCGTACTGGTCGTAATGATCGAAGGTAAATAGTTTCTTCATAAAAGATGAATTATATGCCTTTTTTTTAATTTCCGTTATTTTCTTGATTTTGAATTAAACATTTTTTTTCATGCAACTATTCTTCCAAATTTTCGCTTACTTTATTCAACTTTCTAATGATTATGTTCTGACAGCTGTCATGATGAAAGAAAATGACATCACATTTAGAATCTTCCCCTTTTTCACGTTTAGGGATGGCTTCTGTTCGTTTCCAACAGTTTGAAACACTAAAAACCCTCCCCCCCTCTACTTTTGTTCAGAACTAAAGATAAGGAGAGCTTCTGCATTCTTCTCGATTGATGGGGTTCCAGTTTGACTTCTACAGTCTGTGACACCGTTTAGATGACCCCTCTTTTATTGCTCTTTTCCCCCATCGGTCAAGGTCTAAAGCAGTGATTTCCAAAGTGGTCTATATAGACTCCCAGGGGTCTATGAAGACCTGCAAGGGGTCCACGTCAGCAAAAAGATAATTTGGTGGTCTATGAGTTGTAAATGGGGGTCTATGATAGTGGCTCTTATTAAACTAGATCGTGACTTTAATTTTAAAAGAAGTTTAATCTAGTGGAAACCAAATTTTACCTATTTAACTTATTTATTTACTAAATTTAATGAGGTTAATTTGCACTTACAAGGTGATATCCTAAATTTTACTAAAACAAGAACCATTTCAGCGGTTCTTACCAGAGTTAAGCTAAAGAAGTATAATACTGGATTGCCCGAATTTTCTCAATTTGTTACAGATAATCTGCTAGGCAGTTTTAACTTACGTTCAATATTTAAATGGCTTTTATTCAGATTTTGAAACCAGGTTTGAGAATGTTTTGACTATGGAAATACCACAGTAAACATTGAATTCATATGGCCTCATTGAAAAAAAAATGTCGCATTACAATAGATGTTCGTAATAAGCACTAACAAATATATTTAAAGTTTAGAAACGGATGTTAACAGTTGCGGCTTTAAAAAAGCAAACCTGTTATTTGTTCCGAATTGTAAAATATAGTGAGGAAGTTTTTAATTTCTTTTCCTAGTGAAAAGGAGTTTCAGCGTGGATGCCAATCTCCAAAACAAAAAAAGAAAGAAAACTGGATACTACTAATACAGAAAATTTAAGGTTAAACCTAACAAGATTGATACGAAATGTTGAAAATTTGTTATTGTGACGCCAGATTCATCCCTCCTAATAAAATCACTTATTTGTTGCTTAGTTATTCTATGTATTGGATAACTTTTAACTTATTTAATTAAAATGTGCTTTTTAAATTTTTTCGCTACAGTTAGAAATTTAATTCTTTTAAAGTAGTTGTAGTACCAGCTGTCACACAAAAAAACATTCAAGTTGATACATTTGCAAAACTTTAATATTAATTAAGAAGGGGTCTACCTCAAACCAAAAAACATGGCAAGGGGTCTATGAGACAAAAAAGTTTGGGAACCTCTGGTCTAAAGACTCAAGATTCCAAGTTCAAAAAAGGTCATGAATACAAAGCTGTGCTCTCAAGTGTCATTCTAGTTGTCCGATCTTGACTTAGAACATGGATGACCAATCCAAATGACATTGCAGGCCACTTCGGAAAGCATTACAATCTTGCGGGCAGCATATATAAATATTATATATCTTTATATTAGATTTAGGCCTATTACGAACATTTATTGGAATGAAAATTTAAAAAAAGGGAATGAATTATTATTGATTTCATTATTTTTCATTTATACAAGCATAGATAATTTAATAATAATAATGCAATGAATCAATAATCTTTTTTTCGCACTAACTGTCGAAGTCTATGTCTATTGAGATTAAATGCAATAACATACGTATTCTGTTTATTTAATTTGTTTTTGTATCCACTCACATAGAAAAATATATTTCACTTGAACATAATTTTCTGAATGGCATTAAAATGTTTATAGCTGTGTGAGATGTACTGTGTATTTTGCGTGAGAGAGTTTGTAATATAAAATTTAGGAGCTGTTCTTGTTTAAATTTAGATTTTAACATCGAATTTGTTGATAAGCCGATAAGCTCTTTCCTCTCCTTCATTTTGCGTGGGTTTTTTTTTTTTTTTTTTTCATAAATAGAAAAAGGTGCATTTTCCATTAGAAAACTATTTAGAAGTTTCTTTTCAATTTTTTTTATTGTGACTCGTGGAACCCCAGGGTTCCGTGGAACACAGTTTGAATAGAGGAACCCTACGAACTACAAGGAATTTGGCAGGGGGGGGACCCCATTCTATTATTAAAAAAATGTATTCAGAAACAATATTTAAATTTAATCAACTTGTTATAGGTACTTTATAAATTGTAAAAAGTAGAAAATTTGTTATAAAAAACTTCATATTATTTTAATATAATTCAGCATGAATAATAAACTATGCCCCAGGTGTCACCTACCCATGTATTATACTTAGTAATTGGGATGTGTTTGCATTTTTTTTTCATTCAATCGTAAATTATGTGCAAGTGAGTCTATACAAATTATTTGCAGTCGCATTTCATATTGTGTGTCTAATTTGTTTTGACACCTTTTTGTTTCCCCATACGTTGAGAAACACATTGTTCTGATTGGTATTAAAATTTTTAGAGCTGTGTGAAAAGTCTTGTGCATTCTGCATGAGTTTATAACCCGAAACTAAGAAGCCATTCTTGGTTAATTTTAGATTTTAATGTTAAATCTGTTGAATATCAATAAGTTGTTCCCTCTCCTTAATTGTCAAAATTTCTCATTTCTCTTTTATTCTTTTATCATATTATAATAAAAGTTCAAACCTTATTTTTGATTAAAAAAATAATAATAAATAAATAATAATAAACTGGGGTGTAGTCGGGGCCCCCAACCCTCCTTCCCCAACCTCTCGAGGGACTTTTGTTGTTAGATGGCTATTTAGAGTCCTACCATGCTGCAAAGGCACCATTCATTTATAACCATCCAGGTCGCTGGGAATCGAACCCAGGCCCTACGGCACAGCAGTCTAAGGCAGGCCCTACGGCACTAACCACTATACAGTATAGGCGGCGAAAATTTTTACAAAAAAGCACCAAGGCATAGATTTTTTTATAAAAAAATTATAATACATTTACATTTAATTCGGTATAAAATTGAAAACTTATTTAATAAAATAAATATTTATATTTGTTGCGTTAGTTACGGTGAGATTATGAAATTGATAAGAGCAATTTCAGGCCAAATACTAAAAAAGAATAAAAAATAAAAGGAAATGAGCACAAAAAAATTATATTTCTACTTAGATTGGAGTACTGTTGATTTAAGGGGTCATAGGACCCTTAACAGATATCCGTGCACTCGAAGGAAACATCCTTCTTCTAACCAGTGTAACTTAACAATAAAACAAAACAATATTTTGAAATTTTTACCACATGATAATCATATATATTTACATTATTTCGCAAATTTTCAGAAAATTTGAGAAAAATTAAAAAGTTATTAAGAAATAAAATTTGGTCAATTTTTCAAAAATATGAAAATTAGCATTTTACAGCGCGCAGAAATCTGAAGAGCAGAATTGATCAAAATTCACAAAATTAATTTTATTTGATATAAAAATGTTCCTTTTGAACTTATACACACTTTTAAAGCATTTAGAGAACAAAAATATTTTTAAAATACAATTATGAAGAAAATTTTAAAATTTTATGAAAAATTCAATTAAAACACAAATAAAAAAAATTACACAAAAATTTGTTTAAAATTTTTTGTATAAGTTATAAAAAACCTTATTTTGAACATGTGTATGAAATTTCATAATGATATGATAAATAGTTTTTGAAAAATTCTGCGCGCAAGGCAAAATTTTTCATTTTGAGAAAAATGAAGTTAAAGATAAAAAATAACAAAAAAGAAAATTAAACATACCAGTATGCTTTAAAAAAGTCCCAGCAGCATAAATATTGCCCTCTGCAAGCTTGCATTGCTCAATTTGTTTGAGTATTTTAAGTTTTTTAGCTTTATGAGCTTAAAAGGAGGTTTTAGAAGCTCGTCTCTTAGCCGTTGACTTGCGCACTTTGTCAATATTTACACAATTCAAAACATTTGTTTTATTTATTTTTAAATTCAAAGCACGCATCAGATCAATTCTGTTCTTACTTCCATCATTGTATTCACATGCAGCTATAAATGCAGCTATTTTTGTGACATTAATTCCTGATAAAATTAATTTCGGGCTATACTTCCAAATCAGTAAATTCAATGACTCATTAGCATTTTGAGTTTTCCCCCTAAACACCTTCTTAACAATTTCAAGTGTGATTAATCTTTAAAAACAGGTTTAATCACTTCAGAAACTGCTTTTGGTAAGGTGTTCTTGTGAGAAAATTCATTCACTGTATTGTTGTGAACCGAAACATTGTACTTACACCAGCTATTTTTGCCTTTTGGGTAAAACCAATGTTTCGGCTCATCATCTGTGCTGGATGTATGAGCCCACACAGCTAGACAGCTTGCCTCATCTCATTCACATTATGGGAATTGGCACGAATAGCATTGCCATAAAAAGTCGTCAATTTGCTTATAATAGCATCGGTTAGGCGACCTTTCCCACCAATTGTTTTCCCATCGGAAACCTTCTTTCCCCCCGTAAAACTTTCAACTTCCGCAAGCGGTTACCCATTTGCTTTTAGACATGGCCACCACACTCTATTTTTACAATGGGAACACTATCCCCATATGGTTCTTTTTCAGCAATAGACAAAGATGTCTTTGAGTCACCATCACCTATGTATCGCTGATACTTTAATCCATGTTTTTGTTCTGATCGGAGAAAAGTTTTCTGCATTCCGCAAACTTCCATTTTTCCAGCAGATCTGCTATGGTTTTTCTGCAGAAAATGTGATGTTTAACCAAAAAAAAGCACTATATTTTGGTCCAAGCTTTGGCCCTTTATTGGAGTCACATCCTTTGCAATAAGAGGACATGACTTCCATGTCGAGAACTTTCCCGCAGTCAGCTCCAATCAATGCACAGACTCCAATAAGTGAAGTATGCCCACGGGTCTTCCAGGTCCCATCACCGCTAACTACAACAGAATTTACGGTGCGATCAATAATTTTTCCTCAGCAGCAGCTTTCTTCATCGATGCATTTGCAAGCGCTTCACTTATATCAGCTATCTTTGCATTTATTCTGTCGTAAGCTTTCTGAGACACTGGATTTGGCAAACACATAAGAGAACAAAACGTCTCGAGCGAAGACAATCCTTGGCCTATATAGCGCATGGCCAAAACAGACCGTCTGTTGATTTCAGGTATATTTTTTTATACCAATCAATTCACAGGAATTAAGTTTTTTTTTTCAATGCTACATTTTCTGCATGTGAACTGAAATATGGAAAATAATCCTACAGTGGATTTTTCACTCATTTTTATTTTGCCATAACACACAGAGCAACAAAGTAACTTTTCAATTTTTGAAAATAATAAACTAATGTCGATTTTAGTCTATAACCTTGAAACTCAACTGAAACATCATTTTCGTAAGCTTCTGAAATCTTGTGTGCACTTGGCAATTTTTTTCGCCGATGAACTTTTGTTTGGCGAAACATTTTCAAAAGAAATAATACTTTTTTTTAGACAGAGATTTCTTCCGATACATGTTTCCTTGAAATCTTTTCTTCTTTGGTCTCTTTCGGATGAAGTTTTTTTTCAATGGAACATCCATGTTTAAAAGCTTTCAATAACAAACGAAAAATAATGCTAATCCAAAATCGAAATGTAAATAAACAATCCCGCTTAGATTAAACGAAGTTAAAAGTTGAGTTGTAGTTATGCTACTCCCGAAATCAATTTGATATTAGGTATGGCTCTTTTAATAAAACTAATCGGCGAAATATTAAAATGTTTGGAATGTGTTCTGACAGATGTCAAAAGTGGGCGTGGCAGATGCAAGTTTTTGTTTACGTGTTACTAGTTATTTCTCAATAACTTTGGAAGTTTTCACAGTATCAACAAAATTTTGGTTGCAAACTGCTCAGAAACGTTGAGGCTTTAACATATATTTTTTTCAAAAAATCGAAAAAAATGAAATTTAAGAGTGCTATGAGGCCTTAAAAGGAATGACATACTTAATGAACTTAAAAGGGTTGTAGAGTTCTAGAAGTACACTACCTAAGATAAAAAAAAAACCCTAACTTTTGAAAAACCTAATATAATACCTCGAATAATCCATTTCAAAACATAAAGCATACAATTTAAGTTCCTTCATAAAAAAGGAGGTGCACGTTATACCGCGAATATATCTAAAAATTAAAAAATGCAGCTTGAAAGTATAGATGAGCGTGATACACCGTATTAAAACCTCTAATCCTTATATCTAAATAATACTCACTACTCTCTTTAGTGATTAATAAAGCTTGTTTAGTGTAATTTTATAAATATTTTTCAGTTAAAATAATATGAAAAAGATAGTGTTCCCCCGTTATATTGTATAAGTTGTACTTTTTTTAAAAAAAACTACAAATAACTGCTGATATTTATGTAAGAAACTGGTCCCAACTTTCCTAGGAATGAAGGGACTTTAAGTACGCGTTTCTTTCTTTTTTTTTTCCTTTTCACATATCCTCTTTTAACCCCCCACAATTTCTAAGAAAACTACATTTCTCGTTCACAACCCACGAAACGAGTCATAAATCACCATTCGTCAATGGAACATACTGAGAGATTTCATGTATCCTTCCGCAAGAAGGCGGAGTTACAAGTTTACTTTCCCCCTCTTTCCAAACGTTGACTTAATAATTACTCACAAAAAATTAATTAAAAAATTTTAAAGTATGCGCGTTTGAAAGAGCATAAAAAAGGAAATCTTTCCTGTTTTTACTTTTTTTATCCGATAATCAAAAATATTTTTATGATCGTTTTAATGCACTAGACATGAATTTTCAGATCTTTAAATAATATTTAAAAATATTGTTGCGTTTTCGGGGGTTCGAAATGATTGAAGCCGAAGAGCGGGATCCAAAAACAATTTTATTCTTGGCCAAAACAGTCCTCCACAAATTGTAGAACAGTTCGAGAAAGTCACGTACAATCGATGAAAATACTGATAACACAGATGTAATACACTAACAAAAGCAATAGTAAACACTCAGCACAAAAATAATAACTCAATAAAAGCAATAACACACGCACTATGCAATCGTCTCTCTTTCTAGCTCAGAGAGGTATCACTTGCATGAAAGCTGAGATCTGACTAAACTGACTAGCCGGCCCGGGCCTTTTTATACCTTTCGGTCAGAAACCTCTTGCACTTGCCAGAATAATCGAGAAATAGAAAGGTCTAGCAAAATCCGGAAGGTATGAGAAAAGCTCAATACATAGTGTTACAATACCGCGATAGGGTTGCCAGACAGGGTTATTAGGAGCAGGGTTGCCATGGTCGCCAAGCTTATTGCCCACATTTGGCGATATATCGCCAAATTTGGCGCCAAAAATTAAGTCGCCAAATCCGTCGCAGACTTGGCGCTAGCTGCAATATTTGGCGAGTTTATCATTTAAACCAATGTTAAAGCATGGGGGGCCGTGCAATGCAGTGGAAATGATATTACAGGTAAACAGGGTTGAAATCACATTAGATACGACAAATTAAACTGTAGAAATGAACACAAATGAGTAGAAACAATTAGAATAAGACTAAATTCGTAACATTGCCCCCTCTCAAGAACTGCACGTCCCGGGCAGTACAACCCTTCATCAGACGTTAACATAATAATAAAGCAATTGATTAAAAACAATTAAATGAATATGCAATAATAAACATGTAATACATAGTACAAAATAAACACCTAATGCATAGTACAAAATAAACACGTAATGCATAGTAGAAAATAAACACTTACAAAACAATATACAAAATTATTTACAAGATTATTTACACACTAACTTATTTATACAAGACCATGGTCAAAATAAATTACACGATAATTGACACACTAAGAATTATGGCCATAATATGGAGCAAGCCTGTCGTAATGAACGACTCTAGGCTTCGAATTCGTTGACTTACGGATCCGGATTACGACGTCGTTTATTATCTTTAAAATTGTATAAGGACCGTCCCAATGCGATTGTAGCTTAGGAGAAAGTCCTTTGCGTCGAGTCGGGTTGTAGAACCACACCTTGTCACCTTCCTTGAATTGATGTCCTGTGGCTTTTGTGTCGTACCGAGTCTTCATTTTCTCCGTCCTCAGGTTGATTCGTTCTCGAGCCAAATTGTGTACATCTTCAAAACGTGCCTGGAGATTCTGCACGTACTCCTCAGGCGATGAAGGTGTATCCGGAGGGCGACCAAACAGCAGGTCACAAGGGAGACGAAGATCCCGGCCAAAAGCATCTGGGATGGTGAATATCCGGTAGTCTCGTGAACGGCGCTGCGGTACGCTAGCAGAAAGAGAGGAACTTTCTGGTCCCAGTCTTGTTGGTTCTTGGAGACCATCAGTGAGAGGTTATTCAGGATGGTACGATTAAACCTCTCCACCATGCCATCTGACTGTGGGTGCAAAGGTGTGGTCTTGGTCTTGTCAATTCCGAGTAGTTCACAGACCCCCTTCAATACCGCAGAGACGAAATTTCTTCCCTGATCGGAATGAAGTTGAAGAGGTACCCCATATCTCGATATCCAGTGCTGCACTACAGCCTCCGCTACGGTGGGGGCTTCCTGATCCGGAATGGGGTACACTTCGGGCCATTTCGTGAAGTAGTCAATGACAACAAGTAGGTACTTATTACCAGACGCAGTCCTTGGCAGAGGTCCCAGGATATCGAAAGCGATACGTTCGAAGGGTGCTCCAACATTGTAGCGATGCAGCTTCCCTCGGCTACGTATCTTTGGCCCCCCTTCCGAGCTGAACAGGCATCACAGGACTTGCACCACTGTTCCACGTCAGCTCTCACTTTACCCAGAAGAATCGCTCTCGAACTCGGTGCAAAGTTTTCATGACACCGAAATGACCTCCTGTTGGGCTGCCATGCAATTCTTTGAGTACCTCTGGGATACGAGATCGAGGAAGTACTAATTGCCACCTGAATGTCTTTCCATCCTCTGATTCGAATTTTCGGTATAGAACACCATTCCTGAGATGTAGAGAATTCCAGAGGGCCCAATACTGCTTAGTTGTAGGACTATAAGCCGAGATGTCCTGCCAACTTGGTTTTTATTGCTGGAAGACTCCATAAACTCTATAAGGGGTTTAATATCAGGATCCGCCATCTGGTCTTCTCGAACTTTCTCGTCACTCCAGGGATCGGGTGGCGTCACTGTTGAAGTTGTTATCTGGCGTATAGCATAGTCATATTTGGTCTCTACTCTGGAACAATGACGACAATTTTCTGGGCATGGTCTTCTTGAAAGGGCATCAGCATTTCCATGCGAGGAGCCTTTACGATGTCTGATGTCAAAGTAATACTCGTTGAGCCGTTGTATCCATCTGGCTACCTGGCCTTCAGTATTTCTAAAATTCATTAGCCAGGTTAAAGAGGCATGATCGGTACGTAGAAGAAATTTTTGGCCATAGAGATAGTGATGGAAATGCTCGATGGCTTTCACAATAGCCAGTAGCTCTTTTCGAGTGACACAATAATTTCTTTCCGGTTTCGATAAACACTTACTCCAATAAGCTACGACTCGTTCCTGGCCATCTATTTCCTGAGATAATACTGCTCCGACAGTCTCATTACTGGCATCAGTGTCCAAGATAAATGGCTTGTCCGGTTGTGGATATATTAAGATCGGTGAAGACGTCAAAGCTTCTTTAAGCTGGAGGAAGGAATCTTCACATTCTTTTGTCCACTGAAACTTTTGTTTACTTTCTGTTAGCTTGTGCAAGGGTCCTGCGATGTTAGAGAACCCTTTCACAAACTTTCGGTAATAAGTACATAATCCCCGGAAGCTTCGCAGCTCACGGAGGTTTTCAGGGCGTTTCCAATTCATTACGGCGGACACTTTTTCGGGGTCCGTACGAACACCTTCTGCAGAGATGATGTGTCCCAGATAATTGACTTCTTTCTGGAAGAACTTGCATTTCGAAGGGTTTAGCTTCAAGTTAGCGTCCCTTAATTTTGATAACACCTTCCGGATATTTTGAAGATGTTCTTCAAACGTACGCCCTCCTATTATGACGTCATCCAGGTAAATAAGGCAAGCTTCAAAAGTCAGACCCTTTAGCACGGTCTCCATCAGGCGCTCGAAAGTAGCTGGCGCATTGCAGAGCCCGAACGGCATGACTTTGAACTGCCATAGTCCTTGGCCGGAAGTGAATGCTGTTTTTTCTCTATCTTCGGGATGGATCTCCACTTGCCAGTATCCGCTCTTTAAATCTAAAGTCGAGAACCATTTATGACCGGAAAGGGTATCCAGGGTGTCATCTATCCTTGGAAGAGGGTATCTGTCCTTCTTGGTGACGTCGTTAAGCTTTCGATAGTCCACGCAAAATCTTGTGGAGCCATCTTTCTTACGAACCAAGACGATTGGAGATGCCCACGGACTCGAAGATGGTTCTATGATGTCATTTTCCTGCATCTCTCGTAGTAGTGTTCCGGCCTCTTCCTGTTTAGCAAACGGCAAGCGTCTTGGGTGCTGTTTAATCGGCGGATGGTCTGCTGTATCAATTCTGTGTTGTGTCACTGTAGTATGGCCAATATCGCTACTGTTTCTAGAAAACACGTCTTCAAATTCTTGGAACAGTCTTTCTGCGGAGCTTTTCTGTTCGGGGGACAATTCAGCATTTTCTAGAAGGTCGGGAGTCAACTGTTGAGGCGAGTTGGATAGGAGCAAGCTCGAACTTTTGCAGACACACGTTACTGGACTGCAGGTTGCCAACACTTCACCTTTCTGGAACACTCTAGGTTTTCAGTTACGTTGCAAATTCTTACCGGGATAGTTTTTCTGGAAAGGTCCACTAGCGTCGAAGCTATTAGCAATCCATTCGCTTTATTTTCCGCAGATCCAATTAGGCCAGAGTTGAAACTCACATCGTTACCGATGTATCCAGGTACTATGATTTCAGTCCTTGGGGGAATGGTAATATTCTCGTTAGCGGTTACCTGTCGAATAGATTCTGTCCTGTGTTCAATTTTGAATATAGTGACTTCTTCGTGTATGGAACGTAATTCCTTCTTGTTGAAGTCTAGAGTGAAACCATGTTCCTTTAGAAAGTCCAGTCCAAGAATGAAAGGGTCTGCAATATCTGCGACATACACAGCATGTTGGTAGGTAGTGTCTCCAAACTTGATCTTGACTTTTAATTTTCCGTGAATATCAATCTTTTCCCCGTCACGGTCTGTAGCACCACGCGGGGCGGGGTCCAGATAAGTTTCTCTTTTAATTTTTGAGCCAGATCGTTCCGAATGATAGACACATTGGCTCCTGTATCGATGATCATGTTGCAGGAAGCTCGTTAACATGTCCCATTATAAAAATTCCATTCTCACCGGTACTCTTTGTCGAAATTTGACACACTTGAAAGTGGGACTTTCCAAAATCTGGCAACCTCCGCCCCACGAGATGGCCATTAATTAGTTTTCCGACACCTCCTTCTGGGAGGCGCTATTAGTTTCAGCGCCTTGGCGTGCCCGGCAGCTTCTCTGCAGATGCCCTTCTCGACCGCAGGTCCAGCATTTAAGGGTCTTCTTCCCGTCTGCTTTCTGGGACATCAAAGACTCAACTCTATTCATGAAGCTTCTCATCTGTCGCTCTAACCGCTCCACACTTGAGTTCGACGTGTCCGATTCGTTGACGGCTCGTATGGGGTGTCTGTCCTTTCGTGTTGCTTGCTGGGCTGCCTCGAATTTCATAGCAAACACTAGGGCCTCCTTTAAGTCCTTGAGATCCGCCATTCGGAGAGCTTTCTGGATTTCCGGATCACGCACCCCGTCGATGAAGTGTTGCAGCGCCAGGTCTTCTCTTACTTCAGTCGGACAGTCAGAAAACGCCAAGTGAGAAAGCCTCTCGACGTCCGTCGCCAGTTCTTGGAGCGTTTCGGACACTTTCTGCTGCCGTGACTTCAGCTGGAGTCTGCTGTAATCCTTCACACATTTCTCTCCGAAGCGTAACTCCAGAGCATTAACGAGAGCGTCGAAATCCAGCCGCTGTGTTTCCGGCAAAGTTTGCAAAATGTCAGCAGCGTCGGCTCGAAGAGAAGCAGCTAACTGGCAGGCCTTGGTCTGGGAGTCCCACTGGTTTGCATCCGCCACTATGGAGAATTGGGTCTTATACACCTGCCAAGAGGACTTTCCGTCATATGTAGAAAGCTTGATGGAAGGCTTGGAATAAGGAGCTTGAAACTTAAATTCATCCCCTTGACCAGTCATGACTCTCTGCTTCAATTTCTGTAGGTCACTCCTGAACGAGATGGAAACATCTTCTACCTTTTCGAAAAATTTTCGCCTCTAGTTTGCTCTCCATATCTTCGAATTTATTTTCAACCGACTCGATTCTTCCTTCCATTTCTTCAAATTTCTTGTCCATAGTCGTCAATTTGTCGCCAATGCCCTTCAAATCACTTTTCAACTCTTCCTTGTTCGCGGTCAGTTTGTTATTCAACTCGTCCATATTGGCGCTGATCTGCTCGTTTACGTTAGTAAGCTTGGTATTCACTTCTGCGATATTGGTGGTCAACTCCGATTTCATTTCGCCCATATTGGCATTCATGCTGGCGGTCAACTCCGATTTCATTTCGCCCATATTGGCATTCATGCTGGTGGTCAACTCCGATTTCATTTCGCCCATATTGGCATTCATGATGGCGGTCAAGTCCGATTTCATTTCAGTCAATTTTTCTAGAAGAGTCTGGAACTGGGCCTCCATCGCTCTTGTTGTTGGCATTCAATCCCACTTCTGACACCAATTGTTGCGTTTTCGGGGGTTCGAAATGATTGAAGCCGAAGAGCGGGATCCAAAAACAATTTTATTCTTGGCCAAAACAGTCCTCCACAAATTGTAGAACAGTTCGAGAAAGTCACGTACAATCGATGAAAATACTGATAACACAGATGTAATACACTAACAAAAGCAATAGTAAACACTCAGCACAAAAAATAATAACTCAATAAAAGCAATAACACACGCACTATGCAATCGTCTCTTTTCTAGCTCAGAGAGGTATCACTTGCATGAAAGCTGAGATCTGACTAAACTGACTAGCCGGCCCGGGCCTTTTATACCTTTCGGTCAGAAACCTCTTGCACTTGCCAGAATAATCGAGAAATAGGAAGGTCTAGCAAAATCCGGAAGGTATGAGAAAAGCTCAATACATAGTGTTACAATACCGCGATAGGGTTGCCAGACAGGGTTATTAGGAGCAGGGTTGCCATGGTCGCCAAGCTTATCGCCCACATTTGGCGATATATCGCCAAATTTGGCGCCAAAAATTAAGTCGCCAAATCCGTCGCCAACTTGGCGCTAGCTGCAATATTTGGCGAGTTTACTATTTAAACCAATGTTAAAGCATGGGGGCCGTGCAATGCAGTGGAAATGATATTACAGGTAAACAGGGTTGAAATCACATTAGATACGACAAATTAAACTGTAAAAATGAACACAAATGAGTAGAAACAATTAGAATAAGACTAAATTCGTAACAATATTTAGAAATGTTTTTAAAAAAATTGAAATAATGGAAGAATTTAATTTTTTTTCTTTTTGCAATTGAAAGCAATATCCTAGAGAGAGAAAGAGATGTAAATAAATATACGAGAAAGAAACTCCATAGGATTAACATTACGCTCGAGATTTCGTGGTGGCGTGTCAAAGGGAGCCTTAATATCGACTGGTAGCGTTTTCTTACGAAATAATGAAGGCCAAGAACTAAAATGCCCCGTAATTTTTGACTCAGCGTATAACATTAATATTATATCTAGAAAAATGTGTGATTTCCTTGGTATTACAATAGAAAAAATAAATTCCTCAGTTTCAGGACTCAATTCATTGAAACAAAATTTATAGGGAAAAACTAATACTTTATTTTCTAATAAAAGCGGTACTTTTAGAGAAAACGTGGAATTTTTTGTGACTGAAAAAATTACCGGGTTGACACCAAATGTTACGTTAGATGTTTCGGAAATAAAAATTCCTGAATTTTTAGAATTATCAGACCTCTATTTTTACGAAGCTAAAGAAATTCACGCTTTACTGAATGCGGATATTTTCTTTAGAATAATTAAAGATAACGTATGTAAAGTAAACAAAGAATTGTTGTTCAGGGAAACTGAATTTGGATGGATTGCTGGGGTGGACGACTCCAGGGAACCAAAACTAATAACTTTTCGTGTTACCTTCTTAAGGATAATGATTCTGTTGAGGATGCATTAAAGCTGTTTTTTGAGCTCGAATCCCTTGGCAAAAAAGATGACCCTTGCTACCGGAAAGATGATCAAGCTATGAGTATTTTTAAAGAAACTGTACAATATAATAATAATCGGTATGTGGTTGTGTGAATTACCTTTTCGTAAAAATTGGAATGAATTGTCGAATAACTTTTATGTGGCAAAACAACGTTTCCAGAGTTTATGGTGAAAGTTACAAAGGGATAAAACACTTTACACTCAATACAAGGAAACGATTCATCATTATTTGAATCAAGGAATAATAGAAAAAGTCAAAGATAGTGAAATTAATGTACACAGACCAATGTATTACTTACCACACCAAGCGATAAAAAAGGAGGGTCGTGTTACTGCTTCTACTCGTATTGTTTTTGATGCAGCTTCACACCAAGCTAACGAATTATCACTGAACGATTGCTTGTGGCCTGGACCTAATTTGAATCCTAATCTTTTAGATGCTTTAATTAATTTCAGGCTAAACCGAGTTGCAATATCATCGGATATTCGTCAGGCTTTTCTTCAAATCTGCTTGGTGGATAAACATAAAGACTTTGCATGGTTTTTATGGACAGATAGTAATCCACATGTTGGGGAAAAGCTCACTTTGCAAGCTTATAGATTTAACAGGGTGATATATATATATATATATATATATATATATATATATATATATATATGGAGTTAATTCTAGTCCATTTCTACCAGCAGCAACAATCAAATATCACATTGAGAAACACAATGAAATTCATCCCATAACTGTACAACATTTAGATTCTTTCATGTATGTGGATGATTGGATTATACGGGACAGGATACTCGAGAAGAAGCTCTTTCCATGTCTCGCCACGCTAAGAATATTATGAAAGAAGCAGGAATGAAGATGAGAAAATGGATCCGCAATGATACTGTTTTAATGGCTCAGTGGGCGGCTGAAGGTTTCGACACACATCCTATGGATGCATCCATCAGGTTGGGAACAAACAAAACAAAAGTGTTAGGCATGGCTTGGCAAACTCTAGATGGCTGTCTGACGTTGGACACTAAAGGTTTGCTGGAATTCATTTCGATAAACGAAAATACTAAAAGGTTTATGTTACAAACAATAGGGAAGATATTTGATCCCCTGGGATTGCTCTCACCTTTTACTATAAGAATAAAATGTCTCATACAGGAACTTTGGATAAAAAAAATAACTTGGAATGAAATTTTACCCCCAAAGTTAAACGAAAAGTGGTTAATTTGGTGTAAAGAACTGCCCCTATTAGATAATCTTAGAATTCCAAGGTTAGTTCTTGATTCAACGAATGATGAGGTAAGTGATCTCATTGAAATTCACATATTCTGTGATGCCTCTAAACTCGCTTATGGAGCAGCAGCTTACGTGAAAGTAAGAAAACAAAATGAAGTGCTCGTAAATCTCATCACTTCAAAAACGAGGGTGGCACCCCTGAAAGCAGTTACTTTGCCTCGACTTGAGCTTCTGGGAGCTTTAGTTGCAGCTCGATTGAGTTCAAGGGTGCAAGAAATCATTCGCAAGAAAAAGGAGTGCAAAGTGTTCTACTGGACAGACTCCAAAATAGTCCTATTCTGGATTAAAGGCTCTTCTAAAAGATGGAAACAATTCGTGGCTAACAGAGTGCAGGAGATCTCCAAGTTAACTGATCCTGATTCTTGGTTTCATTGCTCAGGACAAGACAATCGCTCAGATTTCTTGTGTAGGGGACTTAGTGTTGATACACTTATTTCCAATAACAAGTGGTGGAATGGTCCAGCCTTCCCAAGAACTGACGAACTCCCAGAAACTGTCTCTGAGTGCCCGGAACTGAATGATGTAGATTATTTGCCTGAACTAAAATTAAAGGACTCCAAACAATATATTGTATTGACTTTAAATTTTAATCAAACATTTTTTGATCATTTACTTTCTTGTAGTAATAGATTTCTAACTATCGTTCGAGTGTCAAGTTTTCTTTACAGGTTTCTATTTAACATTAAAAATTCAACTAACTAGAAAAGGGGACCCCTTACTTCAGATGAGATGGAGGAAGCAGAAATTTATTTAATGAAACAAGTACAACTTGGCTCATTCTTTACGGAGATTAAAGCTAGGCAAAATGGTGATGACATTTGTAATAAAAGTAAGATTTTAAATTTATCCCCATTTTTAGATGATAAGGGAATCATTCGAGCAGGTGGAAGACTGAAACACTCAACTTCCTTACTCGAGTGAACATCCTATATTGCTTCCTGCGAAAAGTAAACTAACTGAAATTATTGTTAAATACTACCATGAAAAGTATTTTCATCTTGGGCCCCAACATTTACTTTATCAGGTTAGACTTAAATATTGGCCAATTCACGGGCAAAATATTTGCAGAACAGTTGTGCATAACTGTGTAACGTGCTTTAAATTTAATCCTAAAAGTTGTTCTAAAAAATGGGTGATTTGCCAAAAGAAAGAATAACTCCTGATAAGGTCTTTAATTCAACCGGAATTGATTTGTGCGGACCCTTTTTTATCAAAAATAAATATCAAAGGAAAGGTCCTGAAATTAAAGTTTATGTTTGTTTATTTGCCTTGTAACAAAGGCCATTCACTTAGAGATAATCAGTGACTTAACTTCATAAGCTTTAATTGCTGCATATAAAATATTTATTTCAAGAAGGGGTAAATGTCATAAAATATTTTCGGATAATAGTACTAACATGATAGACGCTAATCGAGAAATGAAAGCTTTGCCTAAATTAGTAAGCGATAGAGAAGAGTCTTTATTTGCGTTTTTCGCAGAAGACATTGAACGGTTATTTATTCCCCCTAGAAGTCCAAACTGGGGAGGTCTACGGGAGGCTAATATAAAATCTTTATAAAATATCATTTTAAACGTGTTGCAGGAAATTCAAAATTTAGTTATGAAGAATTATTGACTTTAATAACGCAAATTGAAGCAATTTTGAACTCTCGACCTCTTACACCACTTTCATCCGACGTAGATGATTTGGAGGTTTTAACCCCAGCTCACTTTTTAATCGGGAGACCGATCACAACTATAGTGGAACCGTCTCTGTTGCAATGCGAATCAAATCGTTTAAATGTTTGGCAAAGAATAACTAAATCAGTTCAAACGATCTGGATAAGTTCAAACGATCTTTCATATTTAAATAGTCTGCATTAACGAAAGAAATAGATTGTTAATAAAGAAAATCTCAAATTGGGAGATAGGGTTTTAATTAGAGAATAAAATATTCCTCCTTGTAAATGGTTATTGGGACGTGTTGTTACAATATACATATGGGGAAGGATAAGAAAGTTAGAGTTGTACACATTAAAACTAGTAAAGGTATTTATAAAAGGTCTATCAATAGGTTGAGTATACTGCCTATTGAAAATTAAATGTGTATGGTTATCTATGATATTATTAGCTTGGAATTTATTGTTAGAATTTATGGTATTTCTTGTCTCATGTATCAAATTACTTACTAAATATTACAATTTTCTTTGTATTATGTATTTTATTATTTGAGAACTTAAACTAATTCTCTGCTGAAATTTGATGTTTATATTTAATTGTATATTCACTTAATATTTATTAGTATTAATTCATGTTTAAAATTTATTACTTATTTTATGTTAAGATACAAATTGTTAAGTTCTTGCATGTAGACATAGCAAGGCCGGGCGGGATATAGACGCCTACGTAATGACGATTGCGAGTAAGACGCTTGCGTGTATGATGCATGCCTGTATGACGCATGCGTGAAGACACCTGCGTGCGCCACCTGCCAGCCGGATGGTATATTCGGAGAAGCTGAAGGATTTCGGCATTATAATGTGGATAATAACTGCTTTACATCGAAACCCACAATAATTTATGTTACTTTTTTGTTTTTATTAAAAATTTAGTCGAAAGACTTGGTCCGTCAAATTATTTAAACTCGTGACACTTACGAACAATGCTAAAATAGGGAATTTTTTTGGACTGAGAAATATATATAATGTATTTATTATTATTATTATTATCAATATTGAAGTCTGTTTTCTTAGTACTTTTATTCGTGTTAATTTTAGTGTTTATTATGATTAATTTCTAGTGTTATATGTTAACAAAATTTTTTAAAAAAGTGTGTGTTTACTTATGTACACACGTAAGAAGTTATACTTCTTTCGTATAACAAGATTAAAATATTTCTAAAAATCTTGAACAGAGCAAGCTGGGCCAAGGACGAAAGGCGGTCACGAGCAGAGTTGAACGATACTAACCTTCAGTCAATCGGATCAGCCAAACCCGAGATATAATCACGATTTATAATAAATTTAAACACTCCCGCAAATGGATAATAGGACCAACAACATGGAGGGGAGGTCAGCAGACTGTACTGGACAGTCAGACTGTACCTGGAGATGAGTTTAACCGAATGTGACACCTGAGACCTCACATTGAATGTCTCGGTGGGAAGAATCGTTCCTGAGAAAATTAAGACATCTGCCTGAAAAGTTCCCGAGTTATGGTCATTTTAAAATAATTAAAACATTTAAAACAAATAAATAAAATAGAAGCAGGGTACCCAACAACTCTCAAATTGGGCCTGGTTGTGAGGAAACACAAAAGGAATCCATTCGATACCGTCCAGAGTCTGTAGTTACAAATGGGGCGGTGCTAGCTCGGGAAAAGGAAACAAAACTAACTCTCCCCGGGGGTTACAACTGTGACGTAATTGGTCACGTACATCCCAGCGACATACAGAGTAGTAAGTGATCCCACAGTTTCATCCTTCTATCTCTGTAATATCGTTACGTCATCAAAAGATCGAACCCTATAGGAATAATATAGGGACTTTAATTTTAGTTATAACGCCCCGCCTATGCCCACTGTCTACACACAAATTATAACAGATTAAACAGCTTAACGAAGAGAATCTAGGGTCCGAGTTTCATTAACGAATCTCAAAAATCCTCGAGCTATGCAAGATTTTAAAAAAATTATAACTTTAAAATAATGTTAAAATGTTAAATATAGGTGAAGAAATGGGACTATGATCCTGAAAAAATATATCTAGGGTGCTCATAGGAAGAACAATCGAATCCAGTCGGTGTAGTCGACCAAGGTGGCATAGGATTCAAGTTATTTCTGGGAAAGCCCTGTAGGGGGGAGGAGGCCAATTCCACGTAAAGCTCACGCTAATACGAAAATATGGCGTACCACACCAAAAATCAAGCTCAATTGCTTGGGGGTGACATTTTTTCCAGTCCCCATAGGATTAACATGGGAGCATGATATTTTAGTGCTTAAGGATTGACTAGATGGGTCTGGACGAGTGGAACAGTTGGTTCAAATCTCAAGTCCGAGACTCGAACAGGAGACAAGTTATTGTGAATTTAAACAAATTAAAAGTTTCAGACAATTGAAATCTATGGAAGAAATAACCCTATGAGCCCACACACACATGAAGTCATAATATCTGGAAGAGCAGATAGAGGTATCGAATGAGCCAAGTCTTAATGGACCGTGAGGTCGGGTGCCGAGATATTAGCCAGAAAGCTGTAGAGGGAGAGAATGCACAGGGGGATGCGTTCCAACAGATATGGTTTATAACAATAGTTTTTATGATCCCCGAAATATCAGTCCCATAGCACCAAAAAAGTGGCATGTTAAAATATTATACAACGGTGTGCGCGTGCATCGGTGTCGTGAAGGTTTGCGCATGCATCCATGACGGTGTGAGCACGCATTGTAAAAATTTTCCCTAACTCCAAAAAAGAAGTATAACTAATATATTAAGAGAACAGGGACATCATATACTTTCAAATAATCGATTTTTCAATTTTAGTTCTAAAAAAATATTGCTTATTTTTCTGAATCTAAAAATGTATAATACTTATATGTTTGTTGATAAAATAGCCCTAAAATATGAAAAATAAAAATGTAAATAAATGACCACGCCCCTTTTGACACGCCCCTTTGAACTTTAAATATGTAGTTTCCCCTGTGTTTTATCTATATTAACTTTTGATTGTTTTTTTCGTTTGAATGTTAACCCCGCTACTTTTTAGCCACGCTTGTGCGTGAGCTATTGTTCCAAGCTGTGTGACAAAATTTCTTACTTTAAATTTCGGTTTATGGCAATGTTTTGAACCGAGTTCGTCTATTCCGAAGTTTCTTGTGGCATACAACTACTTAATTTTACATTAATTTTCGTAAGAAATATTTATTTTTAATTATAATTATTAATATTCATAAGATTTAAAAGTATCTTAACTTTTTTAAACGAGTAATTATGCCAAGAATAAAAAAATTTGGCAGAAGGAAGTATAGTAGCAATCAACATAAAAGTCTAAATCGACTGAAGAATTGCTTTTGAATTCCGTGGAAAGTGCTTCTAGGAGAAAAATTAAAATACCGGATTTACTAAAAGAACAAGATTCTCAAAATGTAAACATAATCGTTGAACTGGATTTATTATCTTCCCTTATGAAAAATCTCTTATGTTGTAAATATTGCTGTTCTTCAGAGAAAATTGAGCTGAGAGAAAATTTAAAAAGTCGTAGAGGTTTAGCTGTGAGTTTGGAAATAATTTGTCACAACTGTGGAGAATCGACGAGCACAATGTCATCAAAAATATCAAATAAATGTTATGATGTTAACCTAAGATTGACATATGGAATATGAGAGCTATTGGAAAAGGTGGAGCTGCTGCTCGAATATTCTGTGGGCTCATGAATTTGCCTCCACCACCTGCAAAGTTTGAACGCCATAATTCTTTGTTTTTAAATGTTTTAAAAACAATTAGAGAAGACTCCATGAATGCAGCTGTTCACGAAGCAGTCATAGCGAATGATAATAATTCAAATATAGCTGTGGCTGTGGATGGCACATGGTGGCATAAAAGGGGCTATTCTTCATTGAATGGAGTTGTATGTGCTACGTCTCTCTCTCTGTTGAGAACGGAAAGGTTATCGACTTTGAAGCTCTCACAAAATATTGTTCTTCATGTAAGGGTAAAAAAAACCATGTAAAAATTGTGCTAAAAATTACGAAGGATTCAGTGGGAGAATGGAATGTCGGGGGGTATTAAGTATATTTCAGCGATCTGAAACATCACGAAAAGCATGTTATACGCAGTATCTTGGTGATGGGGACTCAAAAGAATTTCTTACTATAAAAGAAGCAAAATTATATGGCGACACAGAAGTTGAAAAATTAGAATGTGTTGGCCATGTGCAAAAGCGTATGGGTACAAGGCTGAGAAACATTCTAAAATTGAGCAAAGGCATTAAGCTATCAGATGGGAAAAATATTTCGAAACGTGGACGGCTAACGCTTAAAGAAGTGGACTCAATCCAACATTATTATGGGTTAGCAATCCGTAAAAAATTGTCATCTGTGGAGGACATGAAAAGAGCCATATGGGCTATTTATTTTCATAAACTAAGTACTGAGGATAATCCTCAACACGCTTTGTGTCCTCTTGGTGAGGATAGCTGGTGCGGTTATAACCGTAGCATTGTTACAGGGGAATTTTATATTCACAAGCATTCTTTACCTGAGTCAATTTTATTGAAAGTGAAAAAAGTGTTTCGGGATCTCACAGAGAAGGACTTATTGAAAAAGTGCCTTCATGGAAGAACACAAAATCCCAATGAAAGTTTTAACAAGTGTATTTGGGAGCGAATTCCTAAAACAGTTTTTGTTGGCATTGAAACTTTGAAATTTGGAGTTATGGATGCTGTAATTTGTTTTAACGATGGATATGTAAGTAGGATAAAAGTCTTTGAAGCTCTGGGCATTAAACCAGGATACAACACGGAACGTGCCTTACTTATAATTGATAACAAACGAATTTTTGAGGCTGAACGTATAGTAAATAAAGTATCATTGGAAGCCAGAAATAAAAGAAGGTCTTTAAAAAGGAAAACGGATAAACAGAATTTAGATGAAGAAAATGAATACCAAGCAGGGAAATATTAATCAAATCTATAATGTAAGGAGAAATTTTTTGTTAAGTTTTATTATTATATTTTCTCTCGAATGTTTAATATTTTTAAATTTAGGTACACTTTAAAAAACTATTGTAGCATATATTGTTTGAAACCTTTTATATATCTAAACAGGATACATGTGCATACAGTGAACAAAATATCTTTTAGTATGTGTCTAATTTTTTGAAAATTGATTTTATATGTAAAAAAAGAAAATTAAGATTTTCATAAATTTTAAGGTTTTATGATTATTTTTAAGAAATTATGCAATTATATATATATATATATATATATATAATTAGTTAAAAAACAGATTCATTATGTTTAATATGTTACTTTATATATATTTGTAAATTTTTTTGTATATTCAAAGAATATTTTTGTAAGAAATGGTACCTATACATGAAAATATGTATTACAAGATCTCGAAAATTATGTTCATGTTAACTAAAACAGGGAAAAAAACATATGAATTTAAAATTACTTTTGTAACTCTAGAAAATGGTTAAGGATTATTATTAGTCATATAAAAATAGGCAAGGAAATACTAATTAAGTGTATAATATGTGAACATATTGTTTTTTTTTTAGTTTTTTCACTTTTTCTCAAAAGCATATTTTTTTGCATTTAGGTACATTTTTAAAAAAAACTATTGCACTATATGATTCCTGATTTTTTATACTTCTATACAAGATGCCTATGCATATAGTGAACCTAATTTTTTTCTATTAAAATAGTGCCTAATTTTTTAAAAATTGTTTTATGCATAAAAAAGCAGAAAAATAAAAAAATTTCAAATTTCAAAGTTTCATAATTTTTTTAAAGAAACTATACTAAAATTTTACTAAAAAAAGCGTTTCACTGTATTTTATGTATTGTTTTATATATGTGTAAAAAATATTTTGCATAAAAAAGGATACTTTTTTAAAAAATGGTACCTAAACATAAGTATATATTACGAGTTCTCAAAAATTATGTATTACTTAAATTAAGAAGTAAAAAAAAACCTTTTGGAGTAAAAAGTTATTTTTGTAGTTCTACAGAATAATTAAATTATCTTTATTATAGACATAAAAAAATCTAAGCTCTATTGGAAATTTTAAATGATATATGTCTCATAAACAAAGGGTCTTAATTTTGGCATTTTACTCTTTCGAGCATGTCCTGGTTCCCTTAAAGAAGTATTTTTTGAGAATTTCGAAGGCGGGAGTGACCTGTCCCATTCTGTATATTTCTAGACAAGGAATTTTCTTATTCGTTCCTACGGAACGCAAAGCAAAGGTTCGCTGACGCGGGGGTATAGATTAGTGGTAGAGCATTCGACTGCAGATCGAGAGGTCTCCGTTTCAAAGCTGAGTTCCCCTTCTTCAGGGAAGTGAAGAGAAATATTTTCTGAGAATTTCGAAGGCGGGAATGACCTGTCCCATTCTGTATATTTCTAGACAAGGAATTTTTCGTATTCGTTCCTACGGAACGCAAAGCAAGGTTCGCTGACGCGGGGGTATAGATTAGTGGTAGAGCATTCGACTGCAGATCGAGAGGTCTCCGTTTCAAAGCTGAGTTCCCCTTCTTCAGGGAAGTAAAGAGAAATATTTTCTGAGAATTTCGAAGGCGGGAATGACCTGTCCCATTCTGTATATTTCTAGACAAGGAATTTTCGTATTCGTTCCTACGGAACGCAAAGCAAAGGTTCGCTGATGCGGGAGTATAGATTAGTGGTAGAGCATTCGACTGCAGATCGAGAGGTCTCCGTTTCAAAGCTGTGAGTTCCCCTTCTTCAGGGAAGTGAAGAGAAATATTTTCTGAGCATTTCGAAGGCGGGAATGACCTGTCCCATTCTGTATATTTCTAGACAAGGAATTTTCGTATTCGTTCCTACGGAACGCAAAGCAAAAAGGTTCGCTGACGCGGGGGTATAGATTAGTGGTAGAGCATTCGACTGCAGATCGAGAGGTCTCCGTTTCAAAGCTGAGTTCCCCTTCTTCAGGGAAGTGAAGAGAAATATTTTCTGAGAATTTCGAAGGCGGGAATGACCTGTCCCATTCTGTATATTTCTAGACAAGGAATTTTCGTATTCGTTCCTACGGAACGCAAAGCAAAGCGTTCGCTGACGCGGGGGTATAGATTAGTGGTAGAGCATTCGACTGCAGATCGAGAGGTCTCCGTTTCAAAGCTGAGTTCCCCTTCTTCAGGGAAGTGAAGAGAAATATTTTCTGAGAATTTCGAAGGCGGGAATGACCTGTCCCATTCTGTATATTTCTAGACAAGGAATTTTTCGTATTCGTTCCTACGGAACGCAAAGCAAGGTTCGCTGACGCGGGGGTATAGATTAGTGGTAGAGCATTCGACTGCAGATCGAGAGGTCTCCGTTTCAAAGCTGAGTTCCCCTTCTTCAGGGAAGTGAAGAGAAATATTTTCTGAGAATTTCGAAGGCGGGAATGACCTGTCCCATTCTGTATATTTCTAGACAAGGAATTTTCGTATTCGTTCCTACGGAACGCAAAGCAAAGGTTCGCTGATGCGGGGGTATAGATTAGTGGTAGAGCATTCGACTGCAGATCGAGAGGTCTCCGTTTCAAAGCTGAGTTCCCCTTCTTCAGGGAAGTGAAGAGAAATATTTTCTGAGAATTTCGAAGGCGGGAATGACCTGTCCCATTCTGTATATTTCTAGACAAGGAATTTTCGTATTCGTTCCTACGGAACGCAAAGCAAGGTTCGCTGACGCGGGGGTATAGATTAGTGGTAGAGCATTGGACTGCAGATCGAGAGGTCTCCGTTTCAAAGCTGAGTTCCCCTTCTTCAGGGAAGTGAAAAGAAATATTTTCTGAGAATTTCGAAGGCGGGAATGACCTGTCCCATTCTGTATATTTCTAGACAAGGAATTTTCGTATTCGTTCCTACGGAACGCAAAGCAAGGTTCGCTGACGCGGGGGTATAGATTAGTGGTAGAGCATTCTACTGCAGATCGAGAGGTCTCCGTTTCAAAGCTGAGTTCCCCTTCTTCAGGGAAGTGAAGAGAAATATTTTCTGAGAATTTCGAAGGCGGGAATGACCTGTCCCATTCTGTATATTTCTAGACAAGGAATTTTCGTATTCGTTCCTACGGAACGCAAAGCAAAGGTTCGCTGACGCGGGGGTATAGATTAGTGATACAGCATTCGACTGCAGATCGAGAGGTCTCCGTTTCAAAGCTGAGTTCCCCTTCTTCAGGGAAGTGAAGAGAAATATTTTCTGAGAATTTCGAAGGCGGGAATGACCTGTCCCATTCTGTATATTTCTAGACAAGGAATTTTCGTATTCATTCCTACGGAACGCAAAGCAAAGGTTCGCTGACGCGGGGGTATAGATTAGTGGTAGAGCATTCGACTGCAGATCGAGAGGTCTCCGTTTCAAAGCTGAGTTCCCCTTCTTTAGGGAAGTGAAAAGAAATATTTTCTGAGAATTTCGAAGGCGGGAATGACCTGTCCCATTCTGTATATTTCTAGACAAGGAATTTTCGTATTCGTTCCTACGGAACGCAAAGCAAAAAGGTTCGCTGACGCGGGGTATAGATTAGTGGTAGAGCATTCGACTGCAGATCGAGAGGTCTCCGTTTCAAAGCTGAGTTCCCCTTCTTCAGGGAAGTGAAGAGAAATATTTTCTGAGAATTTCGAAGGCGGGAATGACCTGTCCCATTCTGTATATTTCTAGACAAGGAATTTTCGTATTCGTTCCTACGGAACGCAAAGCAAAGGTTCGCTGACGCGGGGGTATAGATTAGTGGTAGAGCATTCGACTGCAGATCGAGAGGTCTCCGTTTCAAAGCTGAGTTCCCCTTCTTCAGGGAAGTGAAGAGAAATATTTTCTGAGAATTTCGAAGGCGGGAATGACCTGTCCCATTCTGTATATTTCTAGACAAGGAATTTTCGTATTCGTTTTTACGGAACGCAAAGCAAAGGTTCGCTGACGCGGGGGTATAGATTAGTGGTAGAGCATTCGACTGCAGATCGAGAGGTCTCCGTTTCAAAGCTGAGTTCCCCTTCTTCAGGGAAGTGAAAAGAAATATTTTCTGAGAATTTCGAAGGCGGGAATGACCTGTCCCATTCTGTATATTTCTAGACAAGGAATTTTCGTATTCGTTCCTACGGAATGCAAAGCAAAGGTTCGCTGACGCGGGGGTATAGATTAGTGGTAGAGCATTCGACTGCAGATCGAGAGGTCTCCGTTTCAAAGCTGAGTTCCCCTTCTTCAGGGAAGTGAAGAGAAATATTTTCTGAGAATTTCGAAGGCGGGAATGACCTGTCCCATTCTGTATATTTCTAGACAAGGAATTTTCGTATTCGTTCCTACGGAACGCAAAGCAAGGTTCGCTGACGCGGGGGTATAGATTAGTGATAGAGCATTCGACTGCAGATCGAGAGGTCTCCGTTTCAAAGCTGAGTTCCCCTTCTTCAGGGAAGTGAAGAGAAATATTTTCTGAGAATTTCGAAGGCGGGAATGACCTGTCCCATTCTGTATATTTCTAGACAAGGAATTTTCGTATTCGTTCCTACGGAACGCAAAGCAAAGGTTCGCTGACGCGGGGGTATAGATTAGTGGTAGAGCATTCGACTGCAGATGGAGAGGTCTCCGTTTCAAAGCTGAGTTCCCCTTCTTTAGGGAAGTGAAAAGAAATATTTTCTGAGAATTTCGAAGGCGGGAATGACCTGTCCCATTCTGTATATTTCTAGACAAGGAATTTTCGTATTCGTTCCTACGGAACGCAAAGCAAAGGTTCGCTGACGCGGGGGTATAGATTAGTGGTAGAGCATTCGACTGCAGATCGAGAGGTCTCCGTTTCAAAGCTGAGTTCCCCTTCTTCAGGGAAGTGAAGAGAAATATTTTCTGAGAATTTCGAAGGCGGGAATGATCTGTTCCATTCTGTATATTTCTAGAGAAAGCATGTTCGCATCCGTGACGGTTTTGCGTCACTTTCGTGACGGTGTACGCGCGCATCGTAAAAATTTACCCTCATCCTTCTTCCCAAACACCCAAAAAGAAGTATAACTTCAAAAAAGGAAGTTTTTTCTGTGGGAGTTGTATAAGTAGAAATTTTTCTTAGATTAAATTAGATGCAAATCCAATCTATCTTTTGTACGTGCTATGTACAGGTATATGTGAGTTTGTCGGGGAACAAAAAGTTCAGTTCAGACTTCATAATTTTAATTTTGAAAAATCTACTTCCTTAGAATATTTAACCCCCCCACCCCCTTCCAAGCACAGTTATCAATTCTAAATACACTCTGTCGCAAAAAAATATATGCACCCAGAAGAAATCAAGCTACAATCACGAAACTCGGCAAGAATGTAGTCTGGTAAGAGATATGCAAATGATTAAAATTTCGAAGCCAATGAGACAAGGCTAAGTGTGCTATGCGCATATTAGTTGCGCAACTGGGAGAGTTTAAAAGCATGAGTACGAGCGCCGTACGGCTATCCAAACGAATCTGATGACTTTGATAGACGATATTGAGACTTAGGATGCCTCTAAGACGTAACCGGCGGCAGTACGAGCAGCTGACGGACTTTGATAGGGGCCGTATAATAGGCCTCAGAGAAGCAGGTTGGTCGAATAGACGTATCGGCCGCCACCTCGGTCGGAGCGATATGGTAGTTGCTCGGTGTTGGCAACAGTGGATCACAGAAGGTAGAGTGTACCGTCGCGGAGGGTCAGGACGTCCCAGGAACACAAATGATCGCGAGGATCGTGCAATCAGAAGAGTGGCCACTTCGGCACCAACAACGTCGCTAGCATCGATTCAACGCCACTTACCTCCTTCCAAACATCCAGTGCCATCAAGAGAAACCATAAGGAGACGACTGACCGAAGTTGGCTTGAGGAGCCGACGTCCGCTAAGACGCTTACCACTGACCCCACATCATAGGCAGTGTCGACTGGATTTTTGCCGACCTCGGGCAACTTGGAGTGTGACAGACTGGAGACGTGTCATCTTCAGTGATGAATCCCGATTCAGTCTCAGTGCTGATGACCACCGCACACGTGTCTGGAGGCGCACCGGCCAGCGGTCCAATCCGGCATTTATTGTCGAGCGGCATACAGCAATTTCACAAGGTGTGACAGTGTGGGGAGCAATTTCTTGGGACACACGATCATCTTTAGTGGTCCTTCAAGGCACTTTGACAGCTCGCAGATACGTGGACGATATTTTAACGCCGATTGTGCTACCCATGCTATCAAGTCGCCCAGGTGCCATTTATCAACAGGATAATGCTCATCCACATACTGCGCGACTCTCCCAACAATGTCTTCAAGGATATGACGTCCTACCGTGGCCTGCCAGGTCACCAGATCTTTCGCTAATAGAGCATGTCTGGGACGCGCTGGGAAGGCAACTGCAGCCGTCCCGAGATACAGGAGAATTAACTGCGCAGATGCAAAGACTAGGGCAGGATCTTCCACAGGGGGTCATAAGTGATCTAATTGAATTGATGCCACGCCGAATTTCGGCTTGTATAGCTGCCAGAGGTGGCTTTACTACTTACTGATTTTTAACCTTTTGCAAGCTGTAACCACTTAATAAAATGATATTTTGTTCTGAATTTTTAATCATTTGTTTATTTTCATATACACTACATGCATACCAAATTTCGTGAATGTAGCTCAATTTCTTCTGGGTGCATATATTTTTTTGCGACAGAGTGTATATATAATCATAAAAAAATACAGTGTGTCAATGAAAATAAAATAGGGGCTTTTTATTTTGTTCTAAATTTAAAAATAAGATTTTTTAAAATCTCGAACCTATATAGAATTTAATTCAAATGGGTCAGCTTTTTATGAATTCAAATTGTGTATTTTTATTGAATTCATTTTGCACTATTTTTTGTTTGTTTTTTTTATTTGTTTCAATAAATAATAATATTATACCAATTTTTTAATTATGTTTTCAATTTTATTATGTAATTTTAACTACGCTAATGTGTAAGTATTTTTCATATAGTCCAGTCCCATTCCCGGGATTGAAAATATAGCACTGGATTGCAAATCTTAGCTTCGAATGAATGAAAAATTGTTTATAGGCTTTAAATATTATATCTCTATATGAAAAAAAAAGTTTTTCGTGATGCTGCAATAAATTTATTGCGTACTATCGCAACAATGCCAACGTCCAAGATAACTCGCCAAGTTGGCAACCTCAATTTCGCATTTGTCGTACGCGCTGAATTGGCAAACATGCGCTTTGTTTCATGAAATATCGCCATGCGGTTGCGATAGTGCATTGTTGCAAGCCCTCGCAGAAAAATATCGCAACGATTGCCTGGACTGAAATCATTGAATGAGTAGAAAGATGTCTCATACGAAGACTTACTAATGATCAACGGAACTAAATACCCAACTTTCCACGAAGCTGCAAGAGCTGAAGGTTTATCAATGAAGCGTTGGACGATGCAACTTCAGGGATGAATTTAGCTGAAGAGGAGCGCGAAGAACAAATTATGCGAAAAAAAAGAACATGTAAATAGAACTGCATAGTACTCGTAAATTAGTTTTATAATTTGAGCAATCAGTATAAACAGTTGTATAATTAGTACAATAGGGATCGGTCCACCGATAGTCGCACAAGGCGGGAGTACCCATAGTTTTTTTTTTAAAAAAGAAACCAATATATTTATGTTAAGAAATAGGAATGACAAATCTCGTAAAAAAGCAACAACGATGAAAACTAATTTTATTCAATAACTAGCTGGTAAACCCGTTCTTCGCACGGATGAATTTAAAAATTAAAAAATACAGACTGAAGGATAAAGAAGTTTTTAATGAGTTAATTTTACGTGAATTGTATAAATTAAACAAAAAAAAAGCTTTTACATAACTCAGCTGAACGAAAAAAACCATGTTTGCTAAATTTTAAGTCTTTAGATATAATTGCTGATTTTTTTATTATTGTTATTATTATTTATGACGCCCCGTAACTTTCTTGTGAGTCGATTTTTGAAAACACCTACCTGCTCAGCAAAAGTAACACATTGTTACAAATTTTGTGTAATAAACGCTAAAAATAGTGTAAATAATTTTTATCTGGATGTGTAATACGTTAATATTACTTTCTGATGCATTTATTTTATGTTAAATAGCTGTTACCAGCGACTTCGTCCACGTGGAATTTAACACAAAAAAGTGTTTATTCACTTCGCAGAGTTTACGAAAACTTTTCTTCTACTTTGTGAATCTATGTTTCTTTTTTTATTTTTTTTCTTTGTTTTTTGTTGAGCAAGGGGTGAAAAGGACGCATGGCCTTTGACGCTGTCCATGGGGTGAGGACTAAAATTTTTAGGATCAAAATAGGTCTAAGTAGCAAGTAGGGTAAAACGCGAACACAAACGAAGCCACAAGGAAGGGGGTGAAAGGGATGCATGACCTTTGACAATGCAGTTAAGGACTGTAAAATCATTAGGATCAAGACATGAACGGGAAATGTCGCGAATGGCAGCAACCTAATCAAAGAAAAGAGTTTGATATAACTGCTAGCAATCGTTGAGACAGAAGACGGTCGATCGCATCCACTTCAGTGCACCACTTCACGTGAGGACCGTCAAATTGTGCGCATGGCAGTAACGGATCGCTCAGTCACATCACGAACCATAGCACAGCACATTGAGTCTGTAACGTATCATTCAGTGTCTGCGCGTACCATTCGACGCCGTTTACAACCGAGTGGTCTGTCCGCAAGACGTCCATTGCTAGGTCTACCCTTGATGCAGAACCACAGACGTCTCCGCCGCCAATGGAGCGATGAAAGAAGGATGTGGGTGGCTGAATGGAATGAAGTTGTCTTTACTCATGTCACGCATTTGTCTGCAACACCACGATGGTCGGATTCGAGTCTGGAGACACCGTGGAGAGAGGATGCTGAACAGCTGCGTTATGCACCACCACACTGGTCCTGCAGCTGGTATTATGGTATGGGACGGTATTGGATATCACTCTCGCACTCCTCTAATACGCATTGCATGTACTTTAAACAGCCAGCGCTACATCTCCGAGGTGTTGGAGCCAGTTGTTCTTCCTTACCTTCAGGGCTTGGCCACAGTCATATTTCAAAAGGATAATGCGTGACCACACGTGGCACGTATTGTCCAAAGGTCCTTCGTCCATCATCAGATTGAATTGCTTCCCTGGCCAGCTCGCTTTCCGGATCTTTCGCCGATAGAAAACATGTAGTCTATGGTTGCTCAACGATTGACCCAGATCAACTTTGGCAACGTGTGGAAGCTAATTGGTCTGCTGTACCCAAAGTCTCTTTAAATCAATGCCGATGCGTGTGGCAGCGGTGATCTCCAACAATGGCGGTTACTCTGGCTACTGATTCTGGCAGGAAACACACTTCACAGAAGTCTACAAATTTAATCATTTGATACTAGGTCAACATGTTATCTACAAAATAAATTTTATATTGTGCTATCTCTTGTCTTTCTTGGTGTTGTATTTTCGGGTGCCAGCGGTGTATAAAGAAATTCTTCTCTCAAGAGATGAAATTTTTTTTCCGAATCTGAACTGCGCTGAGAGTTGATCCAAGTGTTTTTTTTTATCTGATTTTCATTAACATTTCCATATATGAAACTAAAAATTCTGCTTACTAAATAACGAATGACACTTTTTTGAATAGCCATTTTACTGATTTGTGAAATCACTTTGTTTTTACCATGGTATGTAAGGCAGTGTGGTTCTTCAGTTCTCAATTGATGCGAACATTTGTTTCTACTGTTATCAGTGCAAGTTTATCCATTGGGCGCTTGATTTAACAAGATTTCCAGGTTATAAATTTCGATCCACCCCTGCACCCGAAATGAGCTGAAACCGGCATTGACTATTATTGAATTACCCGTTGAAGATTCACAAAAGCAAATGCGAAGAAAAATATGTGCTCTTTGCAGAAAGCACGGTAAGGTTGGTGTTGAACTGTTTTCTGCATGGAATTACATAACATTCCCATTAAAGAGCCAAACTTCTCACCCATTGATGGAATACGTATATGTATTCTTAATACTGGAATTTCTCCCAGAAAATTCAAAACAAGTTTGAAGTTTATTAAACTTGTTAATTCACATAATTTTATATTATGGAGGTGTCATCGAAAATTTTATGAACTAGACATTTTTATTTATTACATATATTGATTAGATCATTTGTCATCTTCGTTTGTCTGATTGTAACTAGAGCAAGCGTTATCCTCAGTAGTATATAAATGGGCCGGGAGGTGGAGATCAGGTTCTGGTGGGGATAACAGGGAATGGGGTGGACAGGGTAGATACGGGGGATTCTGCATAGTGGTGGAGATAAGATGGGAGTGGACGAGGGGTAGATAAGAGGGTGGAAAGATATTTTTTTTTTAATTTGAGGATTGAGTTTTACATAATATAAGAGAGCATTAAGGAATGGATTAAGTTTAGTAACAATTATATAAAATGTACTCAACTTTTCGAAATGGATATATAATTTTACATTAAAATAATTTATTTAATATGAAAATTCATTTTAAGGTTATGGGAGTTCTGCATAGTGGTGGAGATAAGGTTGTGTTGGATGTGGGTTAGGGAAGGGGTTAGGAGGTATTTGAAGAAATTGCTTAGATAAGCGGTGCCCCTTTGAATGTGGAAAAAAAAACTTTTTTTGAATAGGTGTTCACAAATATTAATTTTTTTAAATTTAAAAATGCTACATAGCTTTTTTGCTCATAAATTGTGATGTAAAACGTAAGTTTTGAATTACTAAAATAAACACTTATTAAAATCGAGAAAAGAAGAAGCTATTAAACACAGTAATAATTTCAGTTTTAGTATTCTGGGAATTGAACCCGCGTAAAAAAAATATATTATTTCAACTGGATAGTAGATTCTATTTCTTTAGCCACTATCCAGTTGAAATACGTGCAAGCTTTGAATTTTTAGCATATAAAATATGGTATTACGCAGAGGATTTATTCATTTTTCAAAATGGTACAGACGGAACAAGTTGTGCATTCTGTGTGTTTATATATAAGTTTATGCGTTATTTTCGGTATTATCTACATTTTTACAGGAAGCGAAAAGATTGCGGTGGATTTTGTTTTGAATTTAAACAAAACTAGGAACTTAACCTTTTCAATGTAAAATAGATCCTTTAAACAAATGGAGGAAGCATACCAGGACCCTAAGCGAGTGGCCAGTTTCGGCGGTGTAGACGCGTTACATCGCGCTGTCGATGGTAAAGTATCAAAAAAGCTCATTAAGGATTGGCTCGAGGGAGTAGAGGCATATACTCTGCACAAACCAATCCGAAAAAGATTTCAGACGAACCGTGTCCTCGTATATTCGATTAATCAACAGTGGCAAGCAGATTTAGTAGATTTTAAGTAGCTTGCAAAAACACAATCATGGTTTTCGATATATTTTGACTTGTATAGACATTTTATCGAAATATGCCTGGGCTATCTCTTTGAAAACCAAACGTGGAACAGACATCGTTAAAGCGTTTAAAACTACATTTTCTATGAGAAAACCCAAGTTCTTGCAGACAGATGCCGGAACAGAATTTACAAATAAGACATTTCAGAAGTTTTTAAAACAAGAAGATGTTCGATTTTTTACAACGCATAATAATATCAAAGCTTCGGTCATTGAACGATTTAACCGAACCCTTAAAACAAAAATGTGGAAATATTTCACACATAATCATACTTATGAATACGTGCACATTTTGAACGATTTATTGCATAGTTATAATCATACTTATCATTCGAGTATTAAAAGAACTCCAACTGAAGTGACTCAGGATAATGAGAATGACGTATGGTTTACATTATACGGTGATATGGAAGGCATGAAAAAAAAAAAAAAATGTGTTTTCAGCGTAGGTGACATCGTGCGCGTTTCGAAACATAAATTACTCTTTGAAAAAGGTTATGAAACAAACTGGACCGAAGAATTATTTGTAGTGAGACAGAGTGCGTGTCGAGGCATCCCCCCGTTTATCGGATTAAGGACCTGTTGGAAGAGCCTATTCAAGGTACGTTTTACGCTCAAAAACTTCAAAAAGCTCGCCAGAAAGAAACTTTTCCCATCGAAAAAGTATTACAGAAACGAGTTAAAAAAGGTCGAGTTGAATATAAAGTAAAATATAAGGGTTACCCATCCAAATTTGATCAGTGGATTCAATCCTCTGACTTATTCACTTTATAAAGGCATGTATACTTCTTTCTTCACACATAATCATACTTATGTAAGAAAAAGAAACCATTAAAATCATCATTTTCAAAAATGTCTTTCTACGTAACACTACCATCTGATAGTTCCATGAATTATTTCCCTGAAAACAAAATATCGCATTTTTTAATGAGATTACCAAACCTTATTGTATTGAAAGGAGAATGGGAAGTGGGCCTAGTTAAATTTATTTATCCCCACACTTGGTATAATGTAAATAACAATAATAATGTGTTTGATCTGGGTGACGAACAGATATTAGCAAGAAAAATTCCACCAGGATTTTACGAATCAGTACCTGATATTTTAAAAGCAATGACGATTAAAGCCCACCAAAATAAAATTTATTTTAATTATAACCACGTGACCAAGCGAGTTCGCGTTACTGTAAAAAACAAAGCTAAAGTTATTTTAGAAGATGGCTTAGCTCAAGTACTAGGGTTTAACCCATGCAAAATCGAATCATCTGATAGTTCTAAAGAACATATGATAGAAAGCCCATTCGTGGCAGATCCATGGGCCAATTATAGAGTTCTTTTACTGTATTCTGATATTGTTGAACCTCAAATTATCGGTGACGTGTTAGCCCCTTTGCTACGTATCGTGAATGTGACAGGACATGACGGTGAAATTGTATCTGTGAAATATGATCGACCACATTATTTACATGTTAGTCGAAAACAAATTGACACTTTAGAAATCGTTATAAGGTCTCACACGGGAGAACTTATACCATTTGAACGCGGGAGATCATACGTGAAGCTTCATTTTAAGCAGAAGTATCTATCATAATGTTTGTTCCTTATAATTGTTGCCAAAAATCTTTTGAAGATTATTATATACATCAGTCGGGAAGTGGTCTCGGTTATTATCAAGGTACCCCTTTGCAAAAGGGTTATGGGTTTGGAGGATTGTTTAGAAGTCTATTTAGGGCGGCTGTCCCTCTTTTTAAATCAGGTGCGAAGGCTGTTGGGAAACAATTGTTTCATAGTGGCGTAGATGTGCTAAATGATATTTCCAAGGGTGATAATTTTAAAGTAGCAACTCAACGTCGCTTAAAAGAAGCGGGTCGAAACTTGACAGAAAAAGCTTCCAATAAAGTAAAAACTATGATTGGTTCTGGACGACGCAATAAAAAGAGAAAGCAATCTAAAAATAATATCATTCGACGCAAATCCAAAAAAGTGAAAACACGCGATATTTTTGCTTAAAAAATGACTTGTTTAATACATAAAGATTCTCCCACCTGTGTGAAATCTGAACTAGACTTGTTTTTAATTCCTCCTACACAAACAGCTATAGAAAAAGGTGGATTTATTGAATATCATCCACTGGCTAATATACGAGATGGAGGGCCTGTGGAATTTAACATATCTGGGAAAGGAGAAGATTATATGGACTTGTCTGCTTCATATTTACATGTAAAAGTTAAAATCACCAACTTGGATGGTACGTCTTTAGCAGAAAATGAGCCGGTGGCTCCAGTGAATTTATTTCTACATGCTTTGTTTGGACAAGTAGACGTGGCCTTGAACGAAAGGGTGGTCTCTTCTTCTAGCAATACGTATCCCTATCGTGCCTATGCAGAAACCCTACTAAACTATGGTGAAGATGCCAAGAAAAGTTTATTGACTTGCGAGTGTTTTTATAAGGATACCTTTTTAGATGTGTCCGACCCTCTTCAAAAGGAAAATGGAAACGAGGGGCTTAAAAAACGCTGATTTAACGTTTAAAAGTCAGATATTGGACATGATTGGACCTCTGCATTGTGATACTTTTCAACAAAATCGCCTTTTACTGAATTTAGTAGATGTAAAAATAAAAATGACCCGCACAAAACCAGATTTTTGTCTGATGTCAACAACCACTGTATGATAATATTGAAAATGTGGAATTTGTGGAGGGGTTTCCTTCCAATTATAAAGACTATTTAAGTAAGAATACACTGTTTATTATCGACGACTTAATGGCACAATGCGGAAACGATCCTCGACTCACTCAATTATTCACAAAAGGTAGTCATTTAAATTTAAGAATCATTTTTATTAGTCAGAATATTTTTCATAAAGGCGGGGAAATGAGAAATATCAGTTTAAATGCACACTACTTGGTGCTATTTAAAAATCGTAGGGATCTAAGTCATGCAATGCATTTAGGCAGGCAATTGTACCCGAATCATATTAAATTTTTTCGAGAAGTTTACGATGACGCTACTAAAAAAACCGCCTTCCTATTTATTGATTGATTTAAGAAACACATGTCCCGAGGAAACGAGGTTACGCGCGCAGATTTTGCCTAATCAGATTCAATACGGTTATCAGTTAAAATATAAATAAGGGCTGCGAGTAACAAAGAGAATTAGTTTCTAATAAGATATTGTCCAGTCAACAAGTCAAAGATTTGCAGTTCATTTATACCTGCCCCCACCTGTTGCGTAAACATTTATTGAAGAAATTACCTAATCATAGTGTAAAAGCGATTTGCGAGTGTGCTTTGAATCTTTTAAAGGGAAATATTCCTATAACTAAAGAACAAAAAAAGTTTTTGACAAAGTATAAGTCTACTTTAAGAAAAATTGGTAATAAAAAGAGAACTTTATACAAGAAGAAAAAATTAATTATACAACATGGGGGCTTTTTAAACATTCTCATTCCAGCTGCCGTGACAGCCATCTCAACTTTACTCAATGCAGCACGCTAAAAAATTTGTGCTTATTCCAGAAGATAAATTGATAAAAAATACTCCGAGTCATCAGCAAGTGAAGGAATTTGATCACCAAATGTCTAAAATCTTAAACAGTAAGCTACCTGATTATGAAAAAGTACACCGTTATTATGAATTGTTAAAACGAAAAATGAATTTACAAGACTACAACCTACCGGGAATAACTTCTGAAAATCATGCATTTGAAGATGAGCACACCGTTCAAAAGGATGAATCTGTTAAATTGAAAGAAGAAATCAAGCCTAAAGTGGATGAAAATTACATGTCTATTATTTTAGAGTCTGTGCCAAAGACTTATAAAAATCAAGCGTCGTTGTTTTTTTTATTGAACATTCTTAAAGATAAACCAAATACTTTGAACTGGAACGAGCATGGAGAAGTTTCTTTTAAAGATAAAAAATACCAACATTCTAATTTAGCCGATCTGTTTAATATGATTTTTACAAATCGAAAGCCATCTACCATTATAACTAAGGAAGAATTTTTACAAGCTTTACGAGAATTGAATATCCCTAGACACTATATAAAAAATAAATATTTGAAAACACCCTTTGTTAAGCAAGAAATGCAAGCAGTGCCTGTAAAACGCAAACAATATGTCAAACCAGTTAAACGAAATAGGATTGATGAAAAACCAAAGTATGATGAAATCCAGTGGGAATCTTTTTAAATAAAAGCGTTTTAACTTTACGTGTGTTATTTTTTCCCTTTATGTTTTACATCTTTTTTTAAACAAGTGAAATATAATTCAGAAATTTTATATTAAAGAGTTAACCTTACAAAAATGTACACAGAGTTTTAGTAAAAGAGATTTTTTTTAATATTCAAAATCATCTCGTGATTATAAACTTTATGTTTCAATAAAAAAAATTACATATAGTAAAATATATATAATATATTCAACAGTTTAACTTGTAACAATGAGCTGAATTTTAAGTCAAAATATTTTTTCTTTGTTGCTCCTTTATTTTTCATACACCTGTAAGAATAACAAAACCTTACCTTTTGAAGTTTTCCATAGCTGTAAAAAATATAATGAAATAGATTTAAAAAAAAGCAACTCTTTTTAAAAAATAAACCAACAATTTTCAGAATAACCAGTTTATTGTACTGTTTGAAACAAAACATTTCGAATAAATTTTACATCTATATTTTCCAAAAATCTTTTAGAAATACATTTTTCTTTATGCAAAAAGTCTTTTACAATGTCATTAATGTTAACTAATATTAAAATAAGATCAGACACATTACAAAACTTTTCAAAGTTTGTAAATGTTATACAGGAATGTCTCAATTGACCACCATGGTTGATAATGCAACCATCACACTCAAAAATTTTAGAGAACACACTCACCACATTTTCTTCGATAGAAACGATGAGTGATTTCATCAAAGACAGTTCATCATTGATTTTCTCACAATTCGGTGTATAGTTCTTCAGTATTACTTTTGTTAAATAGTTTGAATAGAGATATTCGATGGGTTCTTCATTTTTAAGTCGTGAGCACAGTGTTTTAAATTATTTAACTGTTCGTCATCCAAAGCAATCCAAGCATTTGTTTACAAATTTTTCACAATCATTTGTGAATTAGTATTTGTTACAAGAATATTGTTGATTGCAACGAATGATGAAGACCTGTACAAAAGATTGAAGTTAATTATTTTTCGAAAAATCAAACCATGAATGCAAATCCATGGCCACTCCATTGAAGGTTGGTTTCACATCACTTTCGATTATTAGAAACTTTCTAATGTGAATTTTGAAGATTCCTTTGTATAATTCGCAGCGTAAATATACACAATTGTCCAGATCATTGCGGAAAACACTCATTTTCTTGAAGGAATTTAATGATGAGGGATCCATCGGCGAGCGGAGGAGACTCTGAATTACTATCACGGATAGCAGAAGTCGATGAATCTATATTTTCAGGATTCAAGGATGTGAAAAAATCATCCAGTCCTTCGAATGCATTTTCTATGGTATCCTGGGTAGAAGCCGTCTCTAAAATAACACTATCTGCTTCTTCCGCACGTGCTTTTTTTTTAAGTACTATTCTTCAAATGCATCAACCCTCGCTTGTTGGATGTTTTTAAAAAAGTAGTCATTTTTTTTTTAAATTTTAGTTTATAAGAAAATCTCTAATTTAAACTGAAAGTATATTTATGCTTAAGCAGAGGTTATGAGGGTAGAAAAGCAAAAGACTAAATGACATTTACTCAAGAAACATACCAAGAAATCTAATGATAAGAAGTGGTAGCGAATTGCGGGTATCTTTATTATCTTAAATAACAAATGACTAATCCCCGACCAATAGTGTTGCATATTTCATAAAATATCTAATCTAAAAAGTAAAGTAGCTCTTAGTCGACAAACGAGAAATCTAGTGATACGAAGTTAGCGCAAATGTAAAATATTTAATCATGTTTACCAGACCTTTCCTCCAAGCGATAGTGTTGTATATTTCATAAAATATCTAATCAATAACATGGACTTTGTTTTCTCGAGAATTTTCTAGAAAGATATAGAGAGTATATATTCGCAATAAATAAGATCCTCGATCATTTCTCGACACCATCGGATACCCCGTGAAGACTTCTTTTGCACCGACTCATCTTATATTGAAATGGAATCCACAAAGAATTCTACTACTCCAGATGTTGAAGATGTAAGTGTTTTATTATTTCTAATTTAAATTATTTTTAAGTAAATTCTTTATCATTCATTTTTATTAACACTTAAGAGTTAGATAATGGTTTTAGATGAGCAAAATGAGTTTTTTAAATGAATAATTAAGTAAATATTTTGCTTTACTTCAATAGATATAACGGTTTTATTTTATTTACAGTGGGATGTTAGTTTTGGCATTCCAATCAACGAACTCAAGGAAATATTGAATGCCGCAGAATTGACTGAGGAATTTGCAGACGATGCCCCCAAATGGGATGATGCTACTTCTGAAACACGAGACACCGAAATGATGCCCTCTACAAGTAAACAAGCAGTCCCCATCATAAACATTAACCATGCTACATTCACCAACTCTGAAGGAACCCTAGATGCTCTGGCTTCATTGCCATCCAAGGTATGGTTTATTCTTATAATCGCTCTCTAAAAAACTCGAATTTTAGTTGTTTGTGTTTTGTAAAATATATTTAAAACTAATGTTTTGGTGTAGATAATTTTATCAAATATAATAATTGTAATGATTTTATCCAGCGGACTTTCTTGAACAAATGCTATGAGGGGAAAAAACATAATCAGTTGAGATATACTAGCATATATATATATGTGTGTGTGTGTAAGGATAATTAAATTAGATTAAAAATTTAATTCCCTATCTAGCACTTGACTCCATCTTTCTCCGTTCTCATATTCAAGTATCAAACTAATCGCCCATTTATTTCTTCCGAACATATGGCCTAGCCAATAAACATGTCTAATTCTAGGTCGTTAGATTTAATAGTCAACATATGTCAGCATTAAATTGCAAACACCATCATCAAAGCAGCGATACTCACCAGATGTTTTTCACGTGTTATTCACGTGGAACCCCCACCATGGCGTGCTTTTTTCCTCCCTGCTCGCGATCAGAACAGATGTAGAATTGGTTGAATAAAGACCGTCCCTTTTTCTAACTTTTAATCTGATTCTGTCTTTAAAATCATGACAGAATTAAAGCCGGCAGGATCTTTGTCTGCGATCTTAATGTAAAAAACTAATCTTTTTTATAAAATAATTTAATATAAAAACTAAAGCCAACGAACGTAATAACTGATATGGAGAATTTTATGGAACTTCGACGGCACTCTACATTTGTTAGCTGGAGACGTTGGGTTACCAGAATTAATCTATGGTACGGAAAAAGAAACGCGCTAAGAATCCCCGAAAGAACATCGCTCTTACCGCCAAAGAAATAGAATCATCCTCTTCTAACAAGATTTCAGAAAATCATACTTCAAAAATGGAAGCAAAGAACGAAAATAAAATTAAGCAAGAAGAGAATTTAGATACTGATGAAAAAAAATTACAACAACCTATAACCATTATTAAAAATGATATTCGATTTGACATTTTTACAGACTTTTTTCCAAAAATATAACCTGGAAATACCCATCCAAACATTCATTAGAAATTTTGAAAGTACGTGCGATTCCTTCAATATACCAGAGAAACAGAAAATCCTATTTATAATCAAGTTAGTAGATGGAGCTGTGAAGACTTACATCCAATCACAATCTATCCCTAAAAGTTTTTACGAACTGAAAATAATTTAATACGTGAATTCGGAACACAAGTCATTCCAGCGGAGATTCATCTTCAATTATCTAAAACAGAAAAAACCTCAAAAGAGACCCACATAGAATATTTCTACAGAGTAAAATAAATCGCATCCCGGATAAACATGGAAGAGGAAGCTGATTTCAAGGTTGGTGACTTAGTAATGTATGAGGAATTTCAATACCCCAATACAAGGAAATTAAGTCCCCCTTATTCAGGCCCTTATACCGTTTTAAGAAAATGTTCTGATGTATTATTTGAAATTGATAGACCCAATGCCCTTAATAAAACTGACACTGAATTGGTTCATTCAGTTCGTTTAAGACATTTTCATCCATCTGAAACTTTTCAGTTAAATTACATTCAACAAAATACCCATAATAATGAGAATAAGATAATAATTAAAAGAAACATCTTACGTAATCCAGAAGTAACGGAGTTCTGCTTAACAAGACTTTTCGGCGAAAAAGAATAATATATGATATGATATGGTATTTAATTTTTATAATATAGAAGTGTTATAAATGAGACATTTTCTTTATATTTTAATTGAGAAAACAAAGTATATAGGTTTAGTCATACAAAATTTTGAGAAATCTTAATATATTTCTCATAATTTTATCTTAAGATGACAAATGAGTTAAGAGTTATGATAGAAATTGATGTTTTAAAGTGAAAGATATAAATTAAGTTTTTAGAAAAATGACTAATGAGAGAATAATTATTAGAGATATTGATTTTTATAAGAAACAAAAGTAAAGTCAAGGTGTATTCTTTTTTCTCCATTGAATTCAATTGTTTTGTTAATTATTTTATTCAGCAGTAATCTTATTGCATGTCATTAAATTTTTTTATTTTGAAATTGTGTGTTTTGATATACTGGCCATATATCAGGATTCACTATTTCTCGAAAATTTCCTTATCTAAAATTAAAATTAATTTAATAACTTGAAGCTTATTTTTGGATATTACACAATGGATAAGCGAGAATACAATCATTATAATTTTGTATATGTCTCGAAACATTAAGAGGACAAACTTGTTTAGTTTGATATGTACACCTCTCATTGTTTCTTATCAGCATCCCTGAACATCTGTGAGTTGATGACGCAGATTTCTCAGAGAGATGTGTTCAAAATTAAGTAAGGTGATACAGTTTTATTAGTGAATGTGTGATGCAAGAGAAACTCAAGAATTTTTGTCTATGAAACGTATTTTTAGAAGGTTACGGAAAGATTCAAAATATTGTATGCGATATTAAGTTACAATGAATATTGTGAAAAATTTTCAGAAATAATAAAAGTTATTATTGAAGTGAGTCCCTTTTTCCGACTCAAAATAATAAAAAAGAGCTCTTATATTCCTATATTCTTATAATTTTTACATTTTATAACGCATATAAAATAAAATATTGTTTATTGTGTTGGATAGTGCATAGAAGTTGTGTGTTATACACCGTTTTCATATTATTAATAATTTCATTTTATTGGTGTCTATGTTTTTTTTATCTTTTTAAAAATGTATTTCATATATGCAAAATTTAGTGTATCAATAGCGCCAGAGTAGATTTTTATACAAAATTATTATTTTAACATTTGTATGATATCATGTATTTTTATATTTACTATCTTATTGTTTGATATATTATTTTCCAATATAATTTTTTTTAAACATTATCTGCTAGCTATAATATAAATCTATTATTATGAAGGAATAGGAGGAAACGCGAGCTCTTTTTCTGGGTGTCGAATAGATTTAAACAAGCTAATCTTCAATTATATGTATGGAAATTCATTTTTATCAATTAATTGTCATTACTGTGTTTGTTGTTATAGTTTCGTTTATTGTATTGCTTTTTGATTTTAGTATTACTATTGCTTAAATATTTCTACTGTGTTTAATATGTCCTTCTAAATAATGTTATGTATTGTTTTGTGTTTATTGAAAATTGATTAAGTTTGTAAAGAGAGAAAAAAACCCACGCCATGACCCCCTTTTAAAATTGGGGGGCAAATGTATGGATAATTAAATTAGATTAAAAATTTAATTCCCTATCTAGCACTTGACTCATCTTTCTCAGTCACATCTTCAAGTATCAAACTAATCACCCATTTATTTCTTCCGAACATATGGCCTAGCCAATAAACATGTCTAATTTCAGATCGTTAGATATAGTCAACATATGTCAGCTTTAACTTTCAAGCACCCTTTTCAAAGCAGCGATACTTACCATATGTTTTTCAAGTGTTATCCACTTGAAACCACCACCATGGCGTGTTTTTTACTCCCTGCTCTTAGCGTCAGAACAGATGTACCAATGAACGAATAAAGGTCGTTTTTTTCACTTTTCTAACTTAAATCTGATTCTGTCTTTAAAATCATGACATATATAAATATACATATATATATATATATATATATATATATATAGTGGTAATTTTACAAATTAGTATTGCGTTTGGGATACATTCTACGTTAGGGGGGATTTATATATTTCTTAATTTATAATTCAATTTATTTAAGATGTGTGTGTGTGTGTGTTTGCATATAATTAGCTTATTCTTTAACAATTGCATAGCACGAGTATGAAATGTCATAATATTTGTTTGTAAGGGTAGTTTTAAAGCCTTGGCTTTTATCTGTCTAGGTGTGTGACGTTTGTCACCAAACTTATTCACGATTGGATGCATTACTTCGACATAAGAAAACTCATACAGAGAAAAAAACGCACTCCTGCGATTTATGTAATAAAGGTTTTTCACGGAAAGATAATTTACAAAGACATAGATTAACACATTTTAACCTAACCAATCAACAAAGTACTTCAAATGCAGTTTCAAAACGTAGATTGATTCCCTCTCAAATGCCTCCTAGCAAGAAAAGAAAGCCTGATAATAATGCACATGCTTTGAATGTGTTTACAATTGTAGCATTTGATTCGATAACCGATAATGAATTAGATTTTTTGAAGTTTTTTGATTATGTCATACCTTTTATTTTTTTAAGAACTCAAATCTAAATTAGAAGAAAAAAAGGCTATTAAATGGTATGCTGTTGTGCAAGCCACCCTTACGCGAACCACACAGGAAAATGACGTGGAATATATCATTCCCCATTTTCGATCAAACTGTTTGGTAGAATTAATGGAAAACACAATAGCTGAACATTTAGAATCGGCCTTTAAAAAAATTCAAAATTCATTTGAAGAATTCACTGAAAGAGGTTCAGGCTGAACTCTGGACAAAATTTTAAAATTAGAATTAAATATAGCAAAATATCAACTGCTTTGCCCTAGCAGTTATATTCCTTTACCAAAGAAATTGGCTGATAAAAAAGCAATAATAAACATTAAAAATGAAGATCAAAAGTGCTTTGTTTTGTGTCTATTAGCACATAAATTAAAGATTGATCGTAAACATAATGCAAATTCTATTCATCACTATATCCCTCATGAATCAGAAATAAAGCTTGGTAATGTGAAATGTCCGGTGCCTCTAACAAGTATTTCTACCCTCGAAAAGCTCAAGAATGTTCGCATAAATGTGTTTGGTTTTGAAGACGAAATTTTCCCGTTGTATGTTTCCTCTCGTGAAGACCTTGATTGTATAAACTTATTATATATATCAAACGAGGAAAGGCAGCATTATTGTCTCATTCGGAACTTTTCGAGGTTGATAGGTGATTTGAGCAAACATCGTTGCAAAACTCATATATGTTACCGATGTTTACACCGATTTTGTCGGGAAGACTTGTTACAAGAGCATCTAAATTATTGTAAAAATGTAAGCACCCCAAAAATTAAAATGCCTTCACCAGATAGAAATCTACTACAGTTTCAGAAAATCGAATTTCAGCACAAAGTTCCTTTCATAATATATGCAGACTTTGAATCAATTTTAATTCCTTACCACTCTGCACAACCCACAAACCAAAGTGCCTATACGGAAAAAATAGCAAGACATAAACCATGCGGTTATGCATACGTTGTGATTGATGCTAATAGGAAAATACTGAAGCCCATCACAGTTTATCCAGGATCCGATGCTGCCACTCATTTCATCAATAATTTGATAAAAGAAAAAGATATTACTCCAATGTTAACCACTATTTATGCCATTGAATCTTTCACCTGAAGAAGAAGAACAATTTAATTCCGAAACACATTGCTATCTTTGTAAACATCCCCTAGAGAATGATAAAGTTAGAGACCATTGTGATTTGAGTGGGCGTTATAGAGGAGCGGCTCATAATTATTGTAATTTACAATATAAAATGCGAAAAATGATACCCGTTGTGTTTCATAACCTTAAAAATTACGATGCACATCACATAATCAAATGTTTAGGGAATTTTAAAGACTATGAATTTAACATTCTTGCTAATAATATGGAGAAATATATCACTTTTTCAATGAAAAAAATTATAAAAGAAAATAATGTTACAGTATCTCTGCAATTCATAGATAGTTTTCAATTTTTACCAACGTCATTACAAAAGTTAGTTCATAATTTAAAAGATAGCGATTTCAACATTTTAAAACAAAATGTATCCCAAGATAAAAAATTCAGCTTCTTTTAAGAAAAGGTATTTATCCATACGAATACGTTGATAACTTCCAAAAGTTTTCAGAAATTGCTTTACCGCTTGCTTCTGCATTTTACAGTACATTATCTGGAGAGCATGTGAGTGTGGAAGATTACGAACACGCTAAAAATGTGTGGTCCACCTTCAAAATTAAATCTCTAGGTGAATATCATTATCTGTACGTAGCCTGTGATGTTTTGTTATTGGCTGATGTATTTGAAAATTTTCGAAAAATATGTCTTAAAAATTATGAATTGGATCCTGCACACCTCATTACATCACCCTCTCTTGCATGGCAGGCTTGCTTAAAAATGAGTCAACAACCTTTAGAATTGTTCACAAGCATTGACATGCACTTATTTATTGAAAAAGGTATTCGTGGGGGGGGATTTCAACGATATGCAAAAGATATGCTAGAGCCAATAACCGGTATTTAGAAAATTATGATCCATCAAGTCCATCTAAATATATATATCATTTATTTAGATGCAAATAATTTATATGGCTGGGCAATGTCTCAAGCATTACCCTATGGTGATTTTAAGGGGATTTCTCCCGATACATTTAATAAAGAGCATATTTTATCAATACCTGAAAATAGTGAAGTTGGTTACATTTTCGAGGTAGACCTCGACTATCCTACAGAACTTCATATTTTACATAATGGCTATCCCTTGGCACCTGAAAAATTAATAATTAAAAAACATATGATTTCCCCCACTTCAAGAAAGATATTACAAACATTCAATTTTGAAAACTTTCATGAAAGTGAAAAATTAGTTCCAAATTTAATGAATATGAAAAATTATATTGTATACTATAAACATTTACAACTATACCTATCTTTAGGATTAAAATTAACAAAAGTTCACAAAGTGTTAAGTTTCAAGCAAAAACATTGGTTAAAACCATACATTGAGTTTAATACAAATCAAAGAAAATTACCCTCTTCCTCCTTTGAGAAAGATTTTTTTCAAATTGTTAAATAACTCAGTGTATGGTAAAACAATGGAGAGTGTCAGAAAACATTCAAATATGTGCAGTTAATCAATTCAGAAAAGCAAGCCAAAAAGTTGGTCGCAGCTCCTACTTTCAAACGTTTCAAAATTATCACAGATAACTTGGTAGCTTTGGAAAAATTAAAATCAAGCATAACCCTTAATCGTCCTATATACATAGGATTTGTTATTTTGGAGCTAAGTAAAGTTTTAATGTATAACTTTCACTATAACCATATAAAAAAGCGGTACATAAATAAAGCGAATCTTCTGTTCACCGATACGGATTCCTTAACGTATGAAATTGAAACGGAAGATATCTTTAAAGATATGGGAGAAAATTTAGATTTATATGACACCTCTGAGAGAGTATCCACAGGATCACGCAATATATAGTGAAAAAAAAAACAAAAAAAGAAAAGAATCGGTTGTTTTAAGGATGAAATGAACTCAAAGCCTATCATTGAGTTTGTTGGTCTTCGAGCTAAAATGTATTCTATGCTAACTCCAGATTCTGAAAAAAAGACTGCAAAAGGCGTATCCAAAGTAGTCATACAACAAAAATTAAAACATTCAAATTATCTTCAATGTTTAAAAGAATGTAAAAGCACGAAAGAAAATATGTTTCTTATTAAAAGTGAAAACCATGACATTTATACTATAAAACAAAAATAAAACTGCTTTGTCATCATTTGATGATAAAAGGTATACACTGGTGTGCAAAAATTAAGGACGAGACGGTTTTTTCAATATAACTTTGTACAAAAGCTTTCCAAATCAACACATTTAATACCGTAAGATCCCCAATACGTAAGGACATGTGTAATATGTAAGCAACACTTACTAAAAGAGAAATCAGAGGGTTAAAAATAAGCTTCATTGAAAAAGTAGCATGGAGCGCAATGCGACTGAAGGCCGAAACATCCCTGTGATGGGTGTCCAGCAAGAAACATCCGGTCTTTAGTAGGGGATATGATCTCCCCTGACTGCTAGGCAGGTTTCACAGCGTCTGCCCATGCTGAGAATGAGGGTGTCAATGAGTTGTTGAGGCATTACTGCCCATTCGTCTTGCAGCGCCAATCGAAGCTCCCGAATCGTTACTGGTGGTAAGGTACGAGCTGCCAAGCGTCTGCCTAACAATCCCATACATGCTCGATGGGATTGAGATCCGGAGATCGTGCCGGCCAATCCATACGTTCAATATCCTCACTCTCTAAGAGCTGTTCGGCAGCTACTGTGCGATGACATGGTGCATTGTTGTCCATGAAAAGGAACTGCAGACCCATAGCGCCTCTAAAAAGACGCACATATGGAAGAAGAATCTCGTTACAATAACGGGTCCCGTTGACTGAACCTGCGTCGAAGATGTGAAGGTCTGTACGACTACGGGCAGGCGTTAAAGGTACACACCGTACAGGGCGTCGTGCAAACAGACCACCACCGTGCAGTCTTCTGGCCACGGTAAAACGCGATATCGGTCGTCCAGTCGCCTGTGTCGTGTGTCTAGCGATTTCTCCCGCCTCTTTCTTCTGGCCTGTAAGACAATGTACCGGTCATCTGCGGGTGTGGTTCCTCGTGGACGACCACTACTGAACCCCCGGATAGCTGTTCCTGTAGTTTGAAATTGTCTCCAAAGTCGTGAAACGATGCTGTGAGCAATTCCGAACTCTGCAGCCACACTGCGGCCTTCCTCCAACTTCCCAATGATTCGACCTCGAGTAAAAGCATCCAGATGTCGTCTAACAGATTGATTATTCGCCATTTCTCGCTGATTTTAACTGCTATACGGCGTGCAATCTCTTTGCCAGAAATACTGATCTTACACCGACAACATGCTCTATACTACTCAGACACTCCCCCATTACGTCTACCTGCATATCTCCGCATGTGCTACCGTACATCACCTTACTTAATCTCCTGATTGGTCTTTCTGTCCGCTCTGCCTCTTCGTTCAGCTGATATGCTAATTTTTCAACTTCGTCCTTAATTTTTGCACACCAGTGTATTTTAGATGATAATATTGGAACGTTTGCCTACGGACACTACAAAATTAGTGAAAATTCAATCTCTAATTCGAAAAGCAATATGAATAAATGACAGACCTAAAGAGTAAAACTGGATTGAGGCGACATTTAAACAATGTCGGGTGGATGGAGGGCTCAATCTTAATATTAAAAAAAGAATCTTTTATATGTAAATATTAAAGGATTGTGTATAATCTGTTAAGAGGTTGTAAAAGTAACATGAATTTTATACTACTATAAATAAACGTGATAAATTTATTTGTGTTGACATATTATTAAGTAAAACTAAAAAAAGAAAAGAAAATATTGCACAGTTTATATTCTCTAAAAAGTATTAGAAAGGAAGATCGAAAAAAAAATTGGATTGAGGCGGCATTTAAACAATGCCGGGTGGATGGTGGGCTCAATCCTAAAAATAAAAAAAAAATCATTTTTATGCGTACTTATTCAATGAATGTCTTTAATAGCTCTCAGGTAAGTGAATGGGTAAGTTCTTTAAATACCTCCTAACCCCTTCTCTAAACCACATCCAACACAACCTTATCTCCACCACTATGCGGAACTCCCATAACCTTAAAATGAATTTTTCATATTAAATAAATTATTTTAATGTAAAATTATATATCCATTTCGAAAAGTTGAGTACATTTTATATAATTGTTAATAAACTTAATCTATTCCTTAATGCTTATATTATGTAAAACTCAATCCTCAAATTAAAAAAAAATATATCTTTCCACCCTCTTATCTACCCCTCGTCCACTCCCATCTTATCTCCACCACTATGCAGAATCCCCCGTATCTACCCTGTCCACCCCATTCCCTGTTATCACCACCAGAACCTTATCTCCACCTCCCGGCAGAACCCCCATTTATATACTACTATCCTCTTTAGGTACCGTTTTGTCGCCTATGCGCGCGTTTTGGCGTTCTTAAACATAGGGATTTTCCTTTTTGAGAGAAACGACATGGTGCAGGTAATTGACGATACGATGATTATAATAAATGTTTATGTTTTGTGTAGTTGTCGCGCGTTCGTGTTCATCTTTAATAAAATAATTTTAACCAACAAAGAGATGATTCACCTTTCCTAGAATCAATAGTTCAGTTTATATCATGGACAAAATTTGTTGTCGTTGAGTTGGATGTATCAATTTTCTCAGAAACTGCAAAAAAGCTCCGTGTTGTGTCCTAAGGTGTTATAATTTTAAGTAAATGATTTCTAACTAATTTCTTTGCTTTTCTGTTGCACAATTTCTAACTATTCTCAACTCTTCTAAAGTTTAAACTAATTGGAAAATTTTTTTTACTCTGCATATAGGTAATTTGTGAGACCAACATTATATTATAATTAGGGAGAGGGTAAAAAATTAAAACACTTCCATCAGTTAAAAACAAACATTTTCGTACTCTATTCTTTTGAAAATTAAATCTCAAGGGCTTTAAAAGAAAAATTCCGATAAGAGATATTCAGGATTAAAAAAATTTTCATCACCTTAGTGTAAACCACAGTGGTTCTCACTTTCACTACTGTCGACCCAATTTTCAATCAAAATTTTTATCGCACCTCCCCCCCACAAACAATGATAATGTATTGAATGCAATAATAATGCACTTTAGCACTAAAGCTACCATACGATCATAATTAGAAACCGTACAAATTAACAAGATAAGTATTAAATTATGTATATGTTACTTTTATAAGTAATATATATTTTTATTTTCTACTTTTTAGTTCGATTCACTATAAAGAGGTGTTTTTTAGTTTGTTTTTAAACTATAATTTATTTTATTACTTTTACTATACACGATAAAAATCACAATTCCAGTGAATAATTTAATTAAGAGAAAATATACTTACCTACTTTCAAGGACTTTTAAATTTTTTTTTTGATAGTTTGAGAAAAAAATCCAATAAAACTAAAGAAAATGTTCCAAATGTGCATGCCCTTAATAAATGACATAAATCACAGACACTTTTCGCTAACAATACAGGAACGTTATCTTCCAGCAAAACTGTCGTATTTTGTTCACGTTATTGTGGTTTTGCTGTCGTTTGATGATCTCCAAATATCATTTTGAACCTTTTCTTCCTTGTGTTTTTGACAAGGTTAAGTGCTACATGTATGGCTTCATAGTTCTTTAGGCAGCATTTGAAAATTTCTTTTCAACTCAAACGTTTCATGTCTATCGCTTGTCTCCTATTTACTTTCGCTATCTTGATTAATATGCATTATTTCAGCAGGTTCTTCAATTACTTGGTCAGTTTCAACCTCCTTCAATAAAGATCACAAAGAAGCCCATTTTTTTAAAAAATATTCTGCTCATTTACATTAATAAACCATAATAAGTCGTACAACACAGCAGTCAAAACCAAAAATTTTTCATGGGGGAATGTGCAGCATGTTCATAGAAAATATTTTTGAACAAAAGTGGTCACGCAGGGAACTCGATCAAAACAATTACCTTGAATGTAAAATAACGTTTGCCACTCTCAAAGAAGAGGCATATTTGTGACAAATTTATTTTAGTTCCCATTAAAACTGTATAATAGGAGGATAATAGTCACTGTTAACGAATAAACAGTTTTCCCAGAGTTAAAGATTTCGTGAGCCTGGGTTGACTCTGCACCTCATGTGACCGCTCCCATGTTAAAAGTGTATTCAATGTCAGTTGTAAAAAATAATTGTGTAAAACGTTTTTCATTATGCATTACATGTTTCAGAATACTCATAAAAATACATCTTAGCCAAATGATCCTTCAAATTGCTCAACATGCTTATCCATATATCATAAAACTCATTCACGTGGGGGAAAAAAGCAACAGAAAAACATTATTTACAACTTTCCAAAAAGAAAAAGAGATGGAGTGAAACACACCAATAAGTTTGAAGGTCAAATATATAACCAAAATTTTAAGGGTTAAAAGAAACGTAATTAAAAAATCTCTCATCGTGGGATTAAAGCAAAGCAAACAAAATGTCTTTTTTTGTTTGGTTATAGAAGCGTTTCTCAAACTGTGGAGCGTGATAACATTACATGGGTGGCGCAAGCATATCGAAGTCAAAAATAAAAGATTTAAAATAATCAATTTACTGAAAAGTAAAACAAACTACGTTCTGATATAATAAAAAAATACACATATTCACATTGATATAAGATACATATAAATGTATTAATACGACAAAAAGTATTTTGATAATTAATTTTTTAATACTAAATTAAAAAGTGAAGCATTAAGTGTTGACTTCCATTGACTTGTCATATACAAAACTACGTACAAAATATAATACTTATTTTAACAGTTTGTGCAATTTATAATTATAATCACATTGTAGTTTTAGCGTTGAAACATATTGTTATTGCATTCAATGCTTAGTTGTAGTATGAGGGGTTCGCGATGAAGATTATGACTGAAAATTGGGTCACAAACATTGAAAGTTTGAGAAGCTTTGGGTTATAGGATCAAAGATAGCTAATGAGCGTTTGAAGTGGAATCTTTTATTTTTGATGATCCCCAGATGATATATATCAATTACATCAGTGTAAATATGTACTTTTTATTATGTCAGAAAGCATTTTGTTTTACTTCATTCCAAAAAATTCTTTTTTTTAAACCTCTTATATTCAATATGCTTGCGCCCCCCTCGCAGGGTTATCGTGCCCCACAGTTTGAGAAACGCTAGTGTAAACCTATTCGGTGGAATTCATTTTTGTATGGTAGAGTCCATTCACAACACAAAAAATGAGAGAGGTTTCTTTCCGAATCAAATTATTAGCTTCGTTTTGTAGTTCTTTGACAACAGGAACTCACTCTTTTGCTTTGGATATACTTTTCGAAAACGCATGAGAGCTAATTTTTGTCTCCATAAATAGATATTTGTCTGAGAGTAATATAAAGTTTACCGTATAATTTTTAATTTGATATTCTTCTGTAGGTAAATATTGTATTCGGTCTTCTAGTTTGCTGAAGATATCAGATTTTTTTTCTTATAAAATTCCAAATACAACCATGGTTGTTTGATAACCTTTTCCATTGTTCTAGAAATTGAAGTTGTGTATAACTTATTAACAATAACGTTATTATGAGTCCTTTATTTTAATAAAACAATCGAGATTTCAAATTAATCTATGATTGGCCTAAGATATTTTTTATACAGAGCCCTTGTTCAAAATTATTTTTGACTGACTACATAAAATACAAAATGCATACAAATGAAATACAAATCGGAACACAATTTAAAACTACTAAATTAAAATAGTATGGAAAAAGATGGACAATGGATGAAAAATTGAAAGATCACAAACATTTTTATTTTATAATGCTCACTTTTTCTCAAAACTCTTTTTAACTAATTTTCTTCCTCGCTGCACGTGCACCACATCCGGGACTCTTGTTATTTGTCCGCACAGTGTACAGACTAGACGAATTCACACGTTTCGTTAACATTTTGGCCATTTTTTTATTAGTTCACAATTTTGTGGAGGGCAAAAGCAGTCCAAATTGATTACAAAAGAGAAGCAGCTAAGCGGTTGAAAACAAATAAAGAAATCTCTCTACTTTAAGTAAACTGAAAAATAACTCCAGTAGTACAATTAATGACAACTTCGATTTTCAGGAAGAATATTTTTTAAGAACATCATTTTACAGCCTGTGGTATTTTCAAGTATTGAAATAGCCCTGAATAAGCAACAATGCTTCACTGGTATATTATCCTTGCCTTATTCAGAACCTGGATAGTTTTTTCCTTCTCATAATATATTTTGTGTCACTGAAAATACACCTAGGAGTGGCCAAAAAAAATACGCAAATTTCAGGGAATTTGCTCACTGAATAATGAAAATAATCTGAAAAATGAGCAGCTTTCTGGTATACATTGAGGAAAATAACCTACAGAATAGGCAATGTCCAGTATTGTTGTTTGTGCCAGAGAAATCATTGAAGAATTTTTTTACCTTTTAGATAATACAAGTAATAGCAGAGAATACCAGGCAGCTGCCAACAGAGGAAGTTCTTGCAGACAAACGATTGTATAAGGGTATGATGAATGGGCAATTTGGATCCATGTCAAATCTCTCTCTTAGATGAAACCCATCTTATCATACCCACTGTACATATGTTGTGGCATAGATGGTTGAAACAAGGAAATAGGGCAAGTTTGAGGGAGTGACAGAACGTCAGCACACATGAATCGACATATCCACCGAGAAGCAGAGACAGTTTTATAGATGACACCTGCTTCTATTTTGCAGCTTTTACAAGACACCCTTCCAGGGGTCGGCAAACTTTTAAGGCAGAAGAACCAATTTGTTAGTGAAACATGACATAATTTTTGCAAGGCCACTGCTTGCAAATCCCAACTGTAGAGATAACTTTACAATAGGAAGGAATTTCCTGCACTTATTGATAACAGTTCTGTTTCTCTTTTATCAGAATAAATTCTTTTTCTCAGATTAAAAAACATCATAAAACCCCAACATAATATTTTAGTTAGTAATTGTGCATCAAGTTTGTGTTTTATCCAATTCGTCAAATATATGGTAGTGTTAAGAGTAAAGTAAGTTTTTGAGTAATGTAAAGAAAAGAGTAAATGTTTATTATATATACAGTCGAATCTCTACATAACGAAGTCGCTAAATCCCGGAAAAAGTTCGTTATTTGGAAAATTCGTTATACAGAGGTTCCTCTGTTAATATACTTTATAAACCACATAAAACAAATTTAAAAATTCATAAACACTATATATTAAACAAAGTAATTATTCACAATTTTTTAAAATTAATAAATGCTTATTTTATATATCGTATCTCTCTTAAAAAAAGAAAACTTGCAAGGAAAACAAGAAAAAAGAATGCCGAAGAATACACTGTATTTTCAATATTAAGATAATAATTTTATATGAAAAGTAATGAATATTAAGGACATTTTTTAATTTCAAGCATACGCTATTTTATGACTAGAACACGGGACAACTCCACTGAGTGTCAAAGGGGACATCGAAGATGTTTCTAGTGAACTGGACAATGGTAGTTAAAGGTGGATGAAACATCCAGAACTCTATTCTCTCAGCGAGTTAGGATCTAATAAAACTAATTCACAAGATTTATGACCCCCATAAAATGTGTTAAAGAGAGAATAACTTGAAATGTTCAGAAATACTTTGAAAATAGGGAGAAAAAAAATTTAATCACAGAAGAAAAAGTTCGTTACACAGAAAATGCACTTCACTATAAAGGTTATTTTATGAAGAAAACTGTGAAATGTTCAAGGTTCGAGGAAAAAGTTTGCTATACAGAAAAATTCACAATATAGAGGTTTGACTGTATATAAATATATGGAATGTAACCCTCTGGACTGAAGGTTTCTGGTACTTTCATGTTTTTTTTTTAAAAGGTAAAATATATCTTTCAACTCCACCAGAAATCTAACCTTAAAAAAACCTTTGTAGTGCTGCAATCTTCTTTTTCTTTGAAAGCAGAAGATTCATAGCTTATAACAAGCGATTTTATATGAAAGGGTGTTTAAAGTCAACATTGAGCTCAGTTCACTCAACCAAACAGCAATCTGAAAGCCACTTTGGGTTTGGACAGTGAATTGACAAGTAGCATTTAAGATTTTTTTGAAAGATGAAGATTTTGTTTACAGAGTATGCACTCCTACCTAGCCCAATAATATTAAGATATTCAATTCCAGAAAAAACTAAAAAAAATTTCTATAATACTCACTTTTAAAGGTCAAAATATACAATTTTGTGCAAAAAGGTCTTAACGTTAAGAATGTTTCAACTGTTGTAAGAAATTGACAAGAAACTGAAAAACATTCAATACAGTAGGTTTTTAATGCAAGAAGATAATTACATTCATATTCATAGCAAAAATTGCAAATTTTGAAATGATTCTTTTTGGTGACGATGATTATATATATATTCATATATATGTATAGAATATGACAATTCAAACCAAAAATAATTCAAAAAATCATGTTGAGAAAATTACAATTATTAAAATTTACTTCAACATGGTAATATAAGAAGAAAAATTCCATTTCTTGAAATAATTAAAAATAGAGATACTGAGGATTTTTTAGAAAGACTAGAATTTAGAACTTTTTAACTATTGGAAACATATTAAAAAATTTTTTCTCATAAAAAATTATTCACTTTCTCTTTATATCAAATTATGTAATTTAATTTTCCAAAACAAAAGTTTACTAACACTTTGAAGACAGCATGTAGTGAAAAGTATAAAAACCAAGGATTTTTTGGAACTTTTTTAAAATTAAAGAAAGTGGGATGGTTCATACACGAGGTCATTTAATCTTGGAAGAAAAAAAAACGTCATTTATGAAAACCCTTTTCATTTGCCTCGGTACAAGCAATTTAAATCTTTTAACCTTTTTGGGTATTTTGAATGAAACTTCTATTTAAAAGACAAAAAGTTATATAAATTCTATTAAGTCCAAATACATCGTAAAAATTACCAGAAATAAAATTTTCATAGTTGGTGCTTGGTATTTTACTTTACAGCAAATTGATTGGAAAATATTCTATCTGATTGACAGCATTTTCACCCTTTATAGAAAAATGTTTGCAAATTACAAGATTTTATCTTTCCTTTTGGTTTATATACTGATATGCTTATATTTGGAAATATATAGTAGTATGAATTTCTGCATATTTTTGTAGAATAAAATAAAATAACAAATGAATATAACAAAGCATTTTAAATCAATAATCAAAATACGAGATTTAAAAGGGGAGAAACAGAAGATAGGAATTCTAATCTCCTGTCTTCAACGTGTTAAATTTAAATGCCTATACATCAAGAGTTTGTTATTTAAAATTTCCAAACTTGAATATTACAAAATAACCATCACCCACTAATTCTGAGTTGTATTCCAGCTTCCTGAGGGAATTTATTTGTAATTGCTCAAAAAATACATTAGAGTAAGATTTTCTTCTTATCGAGCAAATATTTAAATTCTTAGCATAATTTTAAGAAAAGATAATTATTTATTACAAGCAAATCTGTATTCAATACAAACTTATTTATAAATTTAAAGACGAAATTTATACATATATTCAAATAATACAAACATCTTGCATTTGAGGGGAAAATATTATTTAACACCTACTCATTTTTTCCAATATTTAATCATAACTTATACAATCTTAAGTATTTGCTCTTCATGAAAAAAATCATTGTTATAAAACAGTGACAAGGAAAAAAAAATTGACGACTTAAGGTTTTCATGATCACACATTTCTAGAAATAGCAAAAACATCAATTCAAATGGAAATAGTAATACATATTATACATATACATTAAGAAGACCACAATACTGATTTTAATGACCTAATTACTTAAAAAAGTAAAACAGGTTAGCCTCTTCAGCTTTGATGTATCAAATAATAAAAAAGTGTAGTCAATTTTTGTGTTATGCTTACAAACTGAACTGAATACATAGTACAAAAGAATTTTTTAATGTTTATCAAATTAGAAGCTGAAAAATCTTAAAGTTCCATATTTTTTGGAAGAGGTAGGGTGTGTGTGTGTTATTCTTTCAATACATATTGTAGACATTAGAAGTTCATGAATAACTTTAAAATAAGAAAAGAATCTTTAAAATTGTACAAAAAATTCAAAATAAAAAAAAAGACCATTACATGGTTTTATAGCAATTCTTTGAAAAGGCTAAAAATACCTGGCTAACACTAAAACCATAAAGGATTTGAAGTAAAACATGAAACAAATAACAGAAGCAAGTTAAATATATGACAAATTAAAAATTAGCAAAAGTACAATTTAAAAAATGCATTACAAAATTTCTTGAATTATTTTGAAAACCATATTGATAATGGCTTTTAAGACATTTGACATTTTGAAATAGTATTGTTTAATTAATTTTTTTTAAAAAGCAAGATAATTTAAAACAGTTTCACACTGCATTGTTTTATACTAAAAACTCTAATTTTTTGTTTTACATTTCATGCATATAATTGCAGCTCTTTTTTTATTATTAAAGTGGTAGTCAATTGACTTTGAATCTTTATTCCTAAAAAACAACTGCATAATTAGAAGCCTAAATATTGAGACCACAGGATTCAAATAAGTTAATTCTTATATCCAATGCAAAACTGTCATAAAAATTGGATTTAGCATTTCAGATGTGCTTTATGTTTAGTTAACACAATGAGTTTTTTAAACTTTTGTTCCATTCTAAAAATATTCTAATATTTACAAAACGTTTGTCACCTAAAAAGTATTAAAATTCTTTGAAGAAATGCTTCATATTTCATTAAAAAACCATTGATTGCCATGTCTAAAATTATACTACAAACCTTCCACACATGCATATTCCTTGAACGATAGTTTTTGCTTTTTAAAGTCTGAAGAGGTTAACACTGCTTAATTGAAATAAAAGAAAATCCCATATAGATTTGAAATAACAAGAAATTTACATTTCCAATAAGTAGTTAAGACATGGAGAGAAAAAAAATATATATAGTTTAGAAATTTTCTTCCAAAACATTGACTTCCCCAAAACCGAACAAAGTCTGATAAAATACATGAAAATGGAAATGACATTTCATAACATTTTACATGATAGCAAAATGTTAACGAGAAGATGCATTAGATTCACGTCTACTATGGTGTCTTCGATTTGATCTGGACCTTGTTCGACGTCTAGGCGAACGATGGCGATATGAGGAGCTACATAAAATAAAAAATATTACAGCACATTAATAATGAATAAAGAGAAGAAATTCAATAAAAAAAAGTGTGTGTGCTTATGACCACGCAATAGAAGTGATAACTGCAAATTTTGTAGTGCTATTTCAGGGATTAGTTCGGGGAATAAAAAACAAGGGGGATATTAGTATTATCCTATAAAATTATTTATTCATATGTCTGTACTCATAAAGTAATACTTTTGTGTGAAACATACAATCATATTTGTAAATTAATTGTATTCTAAGAAGGAAACAATAGGTATAAACCTATTGTTTCCTTCTTAGAATAGGTAGGAACTTATTGTTTCTTCTTAGGTAGCTGAAATAGGTTATAAATATTTTAGATACAAAATTTTACTTAAATATCTATAAAAAAAAACTTTGTCAAGCATGTGCTTTCATTTGAATCATTTGACATAATTAACCCTCCAAGCGGACAGCACGGATTTTTCTGCCCTGCTAGAGAGGCTTCGAAAACGGACCACACGTAATCTTTCGTAAGGCCGGGGACTCACCAAAAATGAACCAAACGGATTTTTTCCTCCTCAAGTAATGTGTTCAAAAACGGTAAGGATGTATTTTCCGAATTCTTTTCCCCCTTTAAAGGTTTAGTATCTTGAAAGATAATTAGAGACGGTCGGGGAGACACAATGGGCATTGAGGGGAAGTTTTATGGCTCACGGGGAGACCGGTTCTTCCCCTGCAGCAATCGTAAAAAACTGGGAAGAATTTCTTTAAACCCTAAAGTGTACGAAAATAATTGCAAGTCAACGAGTTGAGAATTCTCATTTTTTTCTTTACCCTAAAATTCTCAAATGGAATTAAGTTTTTATAATGTATGTCTAAGTTTTTAAAAAATATCTGTAGTATTTAAATTCAAATTATATATTAAGACATTGAGGATAATTTACTGTTTCATTTTTCTTATATTAATCAATACTTTCAGGGATTTTTTTTAAAAATGATTATTTTATTATGTGTCAAAAAATATAAAAAAAAAAAAGGTTCAAAATTTAAAATCTTTTAAAATTTCGGACACTTCTAAACATGAATAATTTTTAAGCTTCTGTATTACATTATTTGCAAAAAAAATTTTTATGCATTGTTAAAAACCCCTATTTAAATCTTTTAGTTTTTCATAATTTTAAAGCCAGGTATTCAGGGCATCTTACATAGAATCCCTTGTTTTGTATTGTTCAGATAGCAAATTATATTTGAATTTTGAATGTCTGAACATTAATTTCATTCAAAGAGAACTTTAACTACAAGCTTATATTTTTGAACTTGAATCTTCAAATAAAGAGTATTTAAAAGCATCTGGACAAATTTACAGTTAACATTTGTGCATATAAATAAATATAAAGATCCTTTTTAAATTCAAGTTAAAAAAAAATATATTTATGCATAATCCCTCATCATTCATGTTCCATTAGTGGTTGACTGAAGAAAGGTTATTAAAATTTGGACATTTTTATAATCTTAACCATGCAAAACAAGGAATTTTGTATTAGCTCCACTGAAATTCTGCATTGGAATTTCGAAAACGATATTTATACGTGTCTCACATACTCAGTTGAAAAACATATATTTACCATAAATACTAATAATTCTTTGGATATTTAAAATTATCATTAGATTAATTTTTTAATATATATATATATATATTCGACTTCTAATATTTTTTCAAGTATTCCTTAAATTTCATATTATTTAATTAAGTGAGAGGATATTAAAGTCGCACTCTCTCTCTCTTCTCTACTCAACTACTTGAGGGCTTTTGGCGACGGACCGTGGCACCAGGTGGTCAAGGTATCGAATCACGGTTGGCATGTCTCGAGTTCGAGTCCAGTGCCACAAAAGACCCGCCGTGTAGGGCAGCGATGCACGTTAAATCTATCAAGAGCTGAAATGTCCTCTCGTAGGTGTGGTGTGGTAGTTAGGAGAGGGAGTGCCAGCTCAGGTGTCGCCCTCGTCATTTGACCATGCTTCAAAATTACGAGGTCCATCACTAAAAGCCCTCGTGTAGCTGAACAGTGCGACGTTAATATTCACTCACTTGGCGACGGACTTCGTAATTTTAAACCATGGTCAAGTGACGAGGATGACGCTTGAGCATCGCTCCCTTACACGGCGGATCTTCAGTGGTGCTGGGGTCGAACTCATGACATGCCAGCTACGAGTCCGTTACTTTGACCATTAGGCTACCGCGGCCTCACAATGTGGTTGAAAACTGCATGGTGTTGATAGATCAGATCAGTGTCTATCTTACTATCCTGTTGCCCGAAATCAACAGTGAAAATAACACAAGAAGATTTTTCGACATTTGTTAAATCAAATTGTGTGGAATGCCTTCGTTATCTTTAAAAAAATGGCGGGATTTTAAATCATATTGGTTTTCGAATGAAACTGATAGAACGATTGATAGAAGAAGGAGGTAGTGATTCTAGTTCTCGAAACTTTGTTTCCCCTAAAATTTCTGAAAATGTAGTACGCTTAATTGGAAGGCACTTCCCTTCATATGTAGAAAGTGACTGTTCAAAAAAACAAAAAACATCGCGAAAATGTGTGGTATGCAACCTTAAGATAAATGATAATGGAAAACGCATTCGAAAAGAAACTCGTTTTCAATGTAAAGACTGTAATGTTGGACTGTGTGCAGTGCAGTGTTTCGAAAAATATCACACTGTGACATTTTTGTAAACAACATGTATGTGTCTTTCTCATACTTCTTTGATATTTTTTGCTATTTATACATGTTAAAATTATTTTTTATAAAAGGTTTTTTGTAATTAATTGTAAATTGAATAAAACCTTTTCTTACAATTAAATGTATTTGAGGATGAAATCTGATTTACATTATTCAGGAAATTTTTAGTAAATTTTATTTTCTTAGCCAACTTATTTGTTTCAAAACATGCATATTTGTGTGTGTGTGATTGCAGTGAAATTTCTAACTATCTAAAATTATGTCTGGCTCTTTTCTCCATTAAAATCTTTTAGGATTTTACAAATTATCTTGCCATTATTCATTATGTTCTGAATAAGGAAAATATTTCTAAATATAAATAATTTCTGACCTAAAAAACATATAATTGTTTTTAGCTACAGTTTGGAAAATGCATTGAAATTAGTAGCGGGACAGAATTTTTACATACTATGAATGTGTTTTTGACTGCCACTATGTTATATATTTATCTTTCATTCTTTTTACAGAATGAATAGAAGTCGTAAACAGTTTTGTCACAGTAAAATTAATTTTTGTTTTATATTCAGATTATACCATTATATTGATTCTGAAAATAATAGGTTAGTTTGACAAGCCATTATTTCACAATTTTGAAGCATTGAACATTTTTGAAGTTTTTAAAACTTTTATAAAATGCTAAATTATTAAAAATATTTAATTATTGTAAGTAATGTATATTTCTTAGATTATTGGAAACAAAAAGTATAAAATTTAAAATATATCTCTTTGTTGAATTTTAATAATTATTTTTATGGCTAAACCTGAAAAAAAAAACACAATTTTTTAAAAATATTAACATTAAGATATTTTAAAAAATAACTAGAGCTCTCAGACCTAAATCCATATGAACTTTTAAAGAACATATGTTAGGGAATATTTACAAGATATTTCACGACTCTATCTTGAACAGGAAAAACGCCTAAGGGATTAGAATACACTCTCATCTTCAAAATTAAAAATCTGAGAAAAACACATTTAAAATTTGTAAAGGCATAAAAAAAAATTCCAATGCCTGTAAAGCTTTAATTTTTTAATATGTTACTATCCAACTTATGTTCTACATGAAAATTCTACTTGAAATAAATATGACTGAAAATATCTTTTCTAATTCAAAAATTTCTTCGACATAATATTGATAACAATTGTTAATTTGATCAATTATTCCGTTTTATCAGAACCTTATATATTCTCAAGAGTTTTAAATGCAAAATATTTATACAGAAAATAGTAGTGATACAAACGTAATCCAGAAATCACCAAGATTGTAAATAATATATTTTTTTTCTCAGTTCCCCTTGTGGCAGGTAAGCAAGTTTAAAGTTTTTGTTGCATGACTTTAAAATACTGTAATGTAGTACTACAATATATTTATTATAATGTAGTTTGTGGTACGTCAGGGAAATATTTAGTTCATTATGCAACATTTGCATTCTGTAGTCTAATTGTAATATCACCTGAAAGCTGGATTTTAGATTTACCATTTTCAGTCATATTCCATCCCTTTCAAGTATTATTTATCACAGTAGCCTGCATACATTTTGGTCATGGCATTTTTCAAAAGGAAAAAAAAATAATGAAAACAAAGTAAAGAATTTTAAATTAAATAAACTATGTGTCAAAAAATAAATTGGTCTTTAAATCAATCTTAATTAAGTAAATGTGAGAAAACTCAAAAACTTAAAAACATAAGCAAACACAAAGGATTTTAGAAATTAAAATTGCAGTTAATAGACATTTCACACGAAATAATGGATTGTGTTAAAAAAATATTTTTAATTAATTCAATCTAGGAATTCAAAAATGCTTTAAAATGAAACAGAATTTAAAATCAAAACTCAGAAAATTAAAATTTCTTAAAACCTAATTGGTTTTTAGATCAGAAATTGAGCAAGTTTTCCAAATATATATAATACTTATTAAATATATATGGGAATATAATCGCCACTGATTGAATGTGTATTATGTGTGTAAATGCTGACGTAGAGAAGGGGATTTTCTCTCAGTACAAGTTGTTATGTTGATTTATAGCGAAAAAAATCATTCAACAGAAAAATATAAAGATAAAGATATAAATTTGCATAAATTAAAAGTATTGAAATGATTTTTTATGTGTTATTGTTAATTAAAAATATAAAAAATTGCAGAAATCTAAGTTTTATTTTACAAATTTATTCAGCATATATAATGCTACTACATTTATTATAATTTTGTTAAATAAAAAATAATCACTTTTACTTTTTACCTCATAATTAAAAAAAATAAAAAAATAACAGGAAAATATTCTTGAGTTTTCTTCGTCTGATATTCAACAATGATTACAGAGAGCTTCTGTATGGTTAAAATTGTAACACCGAAATAAAAATGTTACTTTTAAAAAAATTTTAAAGCTCTTAAAAATAACAGGAGAAAAAAATAAATTTTCTTTTGCTTATACATATATTAAAAATATTTTTCAACTTTGAATGAGTCATTTCTTTAAAACTTTTATTTTTTACCTTTTATTTGCTTGTTTGCAATAAATTGGGAGAAGTTTCTGTTGGCCGTGAAGTGGAGAAAATGTCCATTTCACAATCCTCGCCCTAGGCCACAGCTGTGAATGAGAAACCTCCCCTTTCGAACAACACAGAAACCGAAAAGCAATAAAATCATCTCCTGCAAAACCATTTGAGGACCTCCCGCAGTTTTAAGGGGGGGGGGAGGCATAAAACTGTGGTGCGCTTTCGAAGCAGTTCGCGAAATTCAACAGAAACACATTTTCGCTACCACTAGATTTGAAAAAGTAGACCGCTTTCGAAGTGAAATTCAATTAGCGGGTCATCCACTCAGAGGGTTAAATTGAATTTTGATTTTAAAAAATCTACTAAAGGCTTCGATTTGTGTTCTGAAAAATCCACTTTAAAATTCCCACTTAAAATCATAGGTAATTGGTTCAGAAGACCCGATCCGTCTTTGTGAATTTTGGTTGTAATTTAACAATATTCGATTATATCCATGAATTAATTTAAGCAAAGGGATAGTAAAACAGGTAGTTGGTTGGTAATCTAGATCAAAACCCTTATAAAGGAATTTAATCAGAAGATTTATATCACATCATTTCCAGCTTATATTAGCTCTTTTGCCATTGTAATGCACTTTTGTACAAATGTATCCGGTGTTGCTGCAAGGTAAGTCTTCTTAATTATATTTTGTTTTCTTGTATTTAAATTATGTATATAACTTTTTCTTAATACCTGTATACTTAATTTTCTTATTTTAAATTTTTAATATTGTTTTATTTTTCTTTTTTGAAGTATACTTAAGTAATGTGATTAATAGAACTATTTGTTCATTGCTATTCTGATTCGCTTACAAAAATAGATTTTTATTCTTAAATTCACTGCAATATTGCTGATGATAATTATGCTATTTACTTAGTTCTATAAAACTGTCCTTTTTCTACATTTTGTTTAATTTTAATGCAAGATTTCTCTCTCTCTCTAAGCCTATCTTTTAAAAATATTACATGTTTTATTTTCATGCTTCAACTAGGATGAGAAAGAATCTTACAGTGATTTTTGTAGAATGGTGGCGGGGAGGGGCCACTCAGAATGGAGCTAGGAACTTTACTCGGCGTATTGGTAGGGGGACAAACTATCGCGTTTCAGAGTGGTGGTGGTGGGGGGGGGAACGTCCCTCCCTTTCTTTTTAGTGGTGTTTATGTCGCGGCGACCTTGTATGAGCAGAATTTCCGACTTGAGACGAAAAAAGCCGAAGTAGCGTTACATACCCGAACGTGACGTTCACTCTCCAGCAAAACGCGCCAATAGAAGTTATCACTTCAAAAATCATTTTTAGGTACAATATAAAAAAAGTCAAGGATTAAGAAAAAATTAAATTAAAACTCCTGCAAAAAATTAAAACTTTTAAATTCTTTTTTATTTCATAATTAATGAATTTAAAAGAAAACTTTGTGCTTCAGAAACCTGTACTTTGCAAAAATGATGGAAACATATTGTGTATTAATTTAACGAATCTTTTATTTCCACCTTCTCTCTTGGCACAGTATGATCTAAATTGGTCCTTGCACCATAAAAAAAGAAAAAAACCAAACCAAACTTTTATTTCCACTCTTTTTTTTTTTCATACTCATCTAGGTTCTTATCTTTTCACCTTCACAATTAGGCATTAGAAATCAGAGAAAAATTCTATTTTTTGCAATTAAGACGGATATTATAAATTATTGCTCAAAGAAGAAATAACACATGTACATACTGAGTTGGTCTTCTACGATCTGCAGTCGAACGATTACGAAATGTTGGAGTTGGGCGCCTCCAATGTGTATAAGAATGTCTCGCTGGAGAAGAACGTCTCGCTGGAGAAGAACGTCTCGCTGGAGAAGAACGTCTTGCGGGAGATGGACGTCTAACGGGAGATGGACGTCTAATGGGAGATGGACGTCTAATGGGAGATGGACATCTAACGGGAGATGGACGTCTAACGGGAGATGGACGTCTAACGGGAGATGGACGTCTAACGGGAGATGGACGTCTTGCTGGAGATGGACGTCTTGCTGGAGATGGACGTCTTGCTGGAGATGGACGTCTCCCAGTTGCAGAGGTAGAGGCTCTTTCTTCGTAGTCCAATACCGGACTGATGATAATTTTTTGTCCATCAAGCACCCCTGTGGGAAAAAAGAAAATAAATTAGTAAGACACAGTAAGTATTGTTTTTTTTACTCATTCTCTTATTGACCTGTTCTTTTAAAACATCTTTCATCACCCAAAATAATTAATATAAATAAATAAGATTATATATATATATATTTGGAATACGATAAAATGTAAACATACACATATTTAAAAGAAAAGGATTCTTCACTAGCTCATCAAGTCATTAGTAAAAAAAAAAAAAAAAAAAAAAATCAAATTCAAACAAATATTACTGTATAATATTATTCATTAATTAATACATAATCATATATTTTTTTCTCTAAAACTTAAGTAACCAATTAAAAGGTAGTTCTTGCAAATCCCCCAAGCCACCATGGCTAGACTAAGTCTATGCACCTGAATATAATATAGATGCATTACTTAGATTGTAAATGAAATCTAATCTAGAGAGACAGAAACAAAGTAGGATATGATGATAGGAGGTTTTGCAAATGAAACAGTTGATTCCATTGGAGCAAATCAATGACCAAAGATGTTCACTATTAGTGATTAAAATGTGGTTTGTTCTTGTCTGCTCTACTAAAAGGCAACCAAGTTTTAACAATGGATTGCATGACAACACTAATAACACTAATACAGGATGAGTCTGTCTTTACATTTTATTTTGAATACAAAAAAGTCAAAGGGATAGAAGGACTGATGGCACATATGCAGATTCTTTATTCTGTTTACAGTCTTGTTGCTTGCAATATTTACAAGGGTTAATTAAATTATCTTTTATTAACATCACATTTTAAAGCAACAAGAGGGCCATCACACCAAAGTGAGTGAGCCATAACAGATTCAATGTGCATGAGCCCCTTTATATCATAGAACTTTAATAACACCAGGACTCAAACCTATCACTTGACAAAAATACATGTTCCAACTATGACTACTTGGCTGTTTACAGAGGAAGGGATTCACAGAAAATTAATCTCTACAGATAAGGATAAATTCTACAACTTGTTTAACACAGTCATTCTTCATTCAATTAGATACATGTTGAATGTAATTTCAGCCAACAGATAAAATCCCATTTTGTACTTGTCATTAAGTGAATTGTGACAAACATCTTTGGCAATTAAAAAAAGGGCAAAAATTGGGATTCTTTTCATGAATTAGTAAGAAACAAATATACGATTTGATATAAAATTCTCTACTTAATAATCTTTTCTTTTTTCCATCTGTCTCAAATCTGAACAGCTTTCATGGGAATATAATAACTTGTTGCAGCTCTATTTATATATTAACTTTACTTTTATAAATTTAGTTTTTCTGATCTGGCAACAAAAAGTTGTTCACAATGTAGCACGATGAAAAAATGTTAATAAAGAGCTTAGCGATCTAAAATAGATAATTTCTGCTATTTTTGATCCTTTAAAAAGGATGAATGAAAAAATTCTAAATAATTATTTTATTTATTTCATATATTATCTGTGACAAATTCATCCATAAACTGGTGACCCGTACATATTCAAATGATGGATGAGATTAATGAAATGGCTCTCGCAAATTCGAATGAGGAAAAATTCAAAGCAAATAAGGTAAGTGTGAAAATTCCTCCCTTTTGGGAAGAAAAGCCTGAAATATGGTTTTTCCAAGTTGAAGCTCAGTTTTCCATTGCTAATATTTATCAAGAAGAAACTAAGTTGAATTACCTCGTTGAGCAGTTAGATACAAAATTCATAGAAAATATATAGGATATCATTCAGAGTGATGAGAAAAATAAATATTCTTGTGCTAAAAATAGGCTTTTAAGTACTTTCAAAGAAAGTGAAGAAAAATGCATTAAAAAATTGCTTACTGGATCTCAATAGGTGACATGAAACCCAGTCAACTTTTGAGAAAAATGAAATCATTGGCTGTGGAGTTAATATCTCCGAAAAAGTTTTAAGAACCTTATGGCTAGATAAATTACTGGACGCCATCAAAAATATTTTAGTTGTTTGTTTGGAAAATTTGTCAGATAAAATTTTTGAAATAAATTCATCACCAGAAATTTATTCTGCTATGAAAAATATCCTTGATAAAGTCAGCCTTTTGGAGAAACGGATTTCAGAATTATACATCAACAGGAGAAAATCAAGAAGCGAATTTAGAGAAATTCCAGTCAAACTCGAAATAAAAGTCGATCTCATAAGCATTTCAACCCAAATGGAAAATACTGTTGTTTCCAATTCATGTTTGGTGATAAGTGTTATCCTAATAAATGTAAAAGTCTCTGCTCCTAGAAAAAGTCATTGGAAAACTCAGAAAAGCAGTAGATTTGGCGGCAAGCTCTCCTGCTACAGAATATGAAGGTTGCCCTAACTACTGTTTATTTGTAACTGACAAAAACACCAGTTTATGCTTTCTTGTTGATAGAGGTGCTGATTTATCAATTCCTGCCTCATGTAAAAATAAAATTTGTGATTCTTTTAAGCTTTATACAGCAAACGGCTCAGAAATACCAACTTTTGGTCATAAAATATTAACATTAAATCTAGGGCTGCGTCACGAGTTCCAGTTTTCTTTCATTATTGCTAAAGTAGATAAAGGGATAATTTAAATCAAATAAATGAGAAAGCTTCACCTAGACCAGGGGTGGCGAAACTTTAGCGAGAGAGATGAATGTGCTATTTTTTCTAAAGAAGTATTTAATGAGATATAGACGTGCCATCAAATAAATTTCAGTTGTGATTACTGGTAAATTAATAAAACTAAGCACTAAGATCTAAAAACTCTTTATTTACTTTAAAAAAATACCTTTTGCATTGCATAGTTGTAAATGTTTTAGTTATATAAACTTGTAATTCAAATTATAAAGTAACATTAGTGCGACTTCTAATATTGCAGATTAGATGACGAATTACTCGTATTGGGTTTGTAAAAAGTTACTTTTAGTAAAATGCATGCTGAATTGGAGTTATGTGCCAAAGGGTTTCTAAGCAATTAATTAGTTTTGCTGTGGTATATTTTTTTGACAAGAGGATTTGTGATTCGTTTCGAAATGCCATTTTACCGACGACGTTCTCCATACCACTGTTCCGGAACATAAAACACACACACCTCTTTGTCGCCTTTACTAAAAATACCATATTTCTAGATTCATCAAGTTTGAAATTCTCTGTTACACTTACTATCTTGCACTTTTTGTTCTTTAGCAGAACTAACCAAGTTAAACAACAGTTAAAAATCATATATATACATATATATCACAAATAAGATTTAAAATACAGTTGTGTAAACGAAATTGACTATGCTATGCGTCGACAAGTTTTGCATCATAAGCGATTGTAGTCCACGACATAACTAAAGCAAGACAATAACAAACGAGTGTCTTCCCCGCCACCGATCACTCGAGTTTGTTTGTAGTACTTCACAGTGAACTTTGTTATTTTGAAATAAAATGTAAGCCATTTTGATCACTGACGTGCCCAAAATATTATGTCGTGTGCCATTGATGGCCCGTGTGCCACTGGTTCGCCATCCCTGACCTAGACAGTTACGTCATTAACGATACATATCACAATTTTCAACAAATATTTGTCACATTAATGGAGAAGAAAATATAGTTGCAGATTCACTAACCAGGATTGAATCTATCTCTGAAATAGATTATGATAAAATTGCTGATGCACAAGTTGATAATGAAGAACTTAATTAACTGCGCTTGAAACCATGTTTAAATTTTAAACAATATCCCTTTGAATCTGGTAAATTACTTTGGTGTGATATTTCAACTGCAAACATTCGTCCATTTTATACCTCAGCTTCTTCGAATGCACATGTTTAAAAAAAGTCACAACTTGGCTCACCCTGGTGTGAAATCTACTGTTAAACAAATAGCTTCCAGATTTATTTGGCTAAACATTCGAAAAGATGTCAATCAATGGACAAAATCTTGTATCTGGTGTCAAAAGAACAAAATTAAGAGAAACATACACATTCACAAATTGGCATCTTCTAAAAAGTAGATGATTGATTCAGTGTCATCCATGTTGACATCATAGGTCCATTTCCTATATCAGAAGGAAAAATAAATTGCTTTACTTGCATTGACCGCTTCACATGTTGGATAGAGGTTATTCCTTTATCAAATATCACGGCAGAAACGGTTGCTCAAGAATTTTATAATCACTGGATTTCACGCTTTGGAACGTCATACAGTGTGATAACTGATCAAGGTACTCAATTTAGATACGAGCTCTTTAAAAACATAGGTGTTGTTTGTGGATTTAAAGTACGCACAACATTCTATCATCCCCAATGTAATGGAAGCTCATAACTCAGTTAAATGAACACAGACCTTACCAACAGTATTATTGGGATTACAATCGGCTCTACGTAGTAACACAAATTACACCATTGCACAAATGGTTTACGGACAAACTATCTGATTAAAAGGAGAATTTTTCGTGAAACCGAAAAATGTCTTGGATTCGGATACATTTGCAGAAGATTTACAGAAACAAATGGATCAGTTACAACCACTGAAAACTCGCCAACAGCCTTTCCCAAAATACTTTGTCCATAAGGACTTGCATAACAGTACAAATGTGTTCACATGTGTCGACAGAGTGAGAAAACCACTCGAACCTCCTTACAATGGACCGTTAACAGTGTAGCAAATATTTTATTGTGACAATTAAAGGCAAGGACATCAATATATCTGTAGACAGATTAAAATCTGCATATTTGTTATTTACTGATAGTGATAATCTTAATCATCTCAAACAATAAGAACGTGCACCAACTCTGCCCCCCAAGCTGAATGTACAAAAAAAAATAGAAAAACAACCATCAGATTTGCTTGAAAAAGATGTTCAAAAAACAACTACACACTCTGGCAGACATGTAACGCTTCCAGCGCATTACAGAAATTAGTTTAATATTATTTTATGATTCTCATATGTTGTACACTGCTGGACAATTGCTAAGGACGGATAACACTATCATCCATAGCAACCACAAAATGAAAGGAAGCAAAATGTGGAAATTAGAATAAGTGCGGGATATTAGTAAGAAGAAGTATGAGTATGCAAATTTTTTTTTCCACGTCTGTTCATAACGTGATAGCGTTCATAAGAGCTTTAAAGGTTTTGACGCGTGTGGACAGTTGTTGTTTCAAGTCAAAGTTTTACAGGAAATATTTAATAGACGAACTTAAAATTTTTGGCATGTCTTCCCGACATCACATAGATGATTTTATGCGTGGCCGAATTATTGGAAAGATCGAAGAAGGGCGAAAAATAACACATGTTGCCAGGGAGTTCGACATCGCTCACAGCGTTGTTTCACGGCTGTGGAAGTCATTTAAAACTACTGGAATGTGTTGTAGACGGCACGGGAAAGGTCGTGTTAGAAGTACGACGCCTGCAGAAGACAGATATATCGTCCTATCAGCAAAAAGGAACAGGCACACCACAGATCAGCAGGTGGCAAATCAGTTTCTTGCTGCCTCAGAAAAGCAGATCTCCCGAAAAACTGTTGCCAGACGTTTGAGGGGAGGAGGACTATACGCACGCAGACCTGTTGTGTTTGTCCCATTGACCAGACCGCACCGTACTGCCCGTTTGCAATGGTGTTGTGAGCATCACAATTGGACTGAACAGGACTAGGCATGCGTACTATTCTCAGATGAGAGTAGGTTTAGTCTGTCATCGGATTGTAGACGCCAACTGATCTGGCGCAAGAGTGGTACTGCTTATCGCCCAGAAAATATCCAGGAAAAAGACCGATATCCGACATGCAGTATCATGGTGTGGGCCGGCATCATGATCAATGGCCGCACGTGCCTACATGTGGTTGCGAATGGGACTATGACGGGCCAAAGATACATTGATGAAGTTCTACTTCCTCATGTTCGTCTTTTCCGTGGTGCTGTCGGTGATAAATTTGTTTTTATGGACGACAAAGCAACATGTCATCGAACACTCGCTGTTCAGGATTGTCTAGACAGCGAGGGTATTCAACGTCTCGTATGGCCAGCACGTTCTCATGATCTAAACCCCATTGAAAATGTGTGGGATGCTTTGGGGAGGCAAGTTGCTGGTCGAAACTATCCTCCGATAAACAAGAACACCCTCATCCGTACACTCACAGAGGAATGGGATAAATTGCCTCAACAGCTGCTGGATAATGTTGTGCAAAGTATGGTACGACGTGTGGAATGTTGCATCACACTCCACGGTGGACATATCCCGTACTGATACCTTTCTTTAAGGTGCCTGCTGACTTTTAGATGCATTGTTCCATTTCTCCGTACGCAGATCAAATGAACATTTTTTTTTCTTTCAGATGTTTCACAGCTTTTGTACTTTCTAGCACAATAAATATTCTTTATTCTAATGTCTGAACAGTGTGGCAACTATATTTTATCCTACTAGGCCTCATGTCTCGCTTAATGTTATGCTACAGAGCAATTTGTGTTCCGTCCTTAGCAATTGTCCAGCAGTGTATTTTTAATCTTATTTGTATGTATTGCATGTCAATTTAAAATTTTACAACTTTTATTGCATACTAGCTGTATGGCCTGGCATTGCACGGGCTATCTCTACTTTTACAAATTTTCCCTTTCTTTCACAAAATCAGAGCTTCTAATACTCATTTTCAAAACGACTTCCCCCCCTCCGCCCAGCGTTGCTCGGGCTTTCTCTTTTCCTCGTGGCACCAGCATTTCTGTGTGTGTGTTTGTACGAGCACAATGTGAGTGATTTCTAAAACTAAGTAAAAAAATTTCCCTTTTATCGAAATTTGTTCCATTCCACTTATTTTTTTATTTAAGACAGTTTTCTTTTCCCTCTCTATAGCCTGAACACGGTTTTTTTTAGTTTAAAATTATTGTTTTATCTTCCCCTCTTTCTCGCAGATAAGATATAGCTTCAAATTTCGATGTATGATTTATAAAAAAAAAATATTTCGTTACAACTAAAAATATTATTAATGTGAAGCAATAAAAAGAAAACGATTCTGATGCTAAGAGTTAAACAAAATACATTCATCATTTTTTAATAATAGTTAGTTTCTAAGAATCTAAAATAATAGAAAAGATTTCAGATTTTCATGAATCAATCAATCGTTACATATAGTTAGCTTATCATTTTGTAATGAAACAATAAAAATAATTCTTTTAAAAACATATATATATTTATTAAAATCAAATTTCTATAAGTAATTAATAAAAGAAAAATTTACAGATAGCTATTAAAACGATTGCTTTTTTCTGAATGTTTGATTAAACATATAAATATATATGTTAGAAAAAAAAACAGTATGGGGGAAAGCCTAGATATATATATTTATATACATGTACTGAAAAAAAAACATTAAAAAAATAACCGATCTGATAAAAACATTTTATCTTATTTTAATTTTAACCTTTTTCATTCCACTAAAAAAATTTTAAAATGATCTTTCCGATTCTCTGCAGATGGCGCCATGTGTATAACTATGCGTTTTAAGGTTTTTAATTAATATCTTTTTAACTAATGGGAATATCGGAATATAAATGGTTAAAACGGATTCCTGGGATCATTCTTGAAATTTTGGTACCTTCGGCGAGTTTCTGTGTCTTGTGGTTCGTAGGAAAATTGGGCTACATTCCTACATCCGTATATACCTACATAGATACGTTGTTTACCTACGAATTTTACTAGAGTAGATTGTATCATAACTATGTTACTGGGGAAGGAGTAATGTTGCAGCTCTATTTATATATTATCTTTGCTTTTATAAATTTAGTTTTTCTGATCTGGCAACAAAAAGTTGTTAAAAATGTAGCGCTATAAAAGAACGTTAATAAAAAGCGTAACGATCTCTAAAATAGTTCTCTTCTGTTATTTTTAATAATTTAAAAGTGATGAATTAATTCTAAATAATTATTTTATTTACCCCCATATATTATCTGTGACTAACTCATCTATAAGTACGAAGACGATCGTTTCGGCGTGATCGATAAAGTACTCGCATTCGGAATGGAAGGTGAACGGTTCGAATCTTCCTACGAACTCTTGCAAAAACAAGTTGCTATAAGTGTTCTAGATATTTAGATTTCTTGTTCAATAAGACTTTGTAGAAATACTCTCCAAGAAGACCTTTAAATGATTCAATGTGCAAAGTCAAATGGTGCTGTTCTACAGAGCACCATGATCATATTCCTAAAAATTACCTGACAAAACAGACTCCACTTTTCTTCAATCTTTCATTATTGCACTAATTCTTAAGAAAAGCACAAGTTAGTTTTGAGTCCCAAAATTGTAGTTTATTTACGTATTTTACTGGAAGAACTTCCAAGAGTAAAGTGATTTCAAGTTAGCATCACAAAAGTATTATGATAGTATAAGAACCATTAAGCAGACCAGAAGATAAGAGCTGTACTTAACTGAACTTGTAATATTTGAAGCACAGTAGTCTCTGTAATATTTGAAGCACTTCACATACTATAGAAAATTTTACTTATAATAGGTTCAATAAGACTGATATAAGTTTATCTGAGAATAATTAAGCCAACTTCCTCATCACAGTCAGATCCATATTTTAAGTAGAAGAGTTTTCTTCTTTTCAGTACTAAATGATTTAATATGTTAGTTGTTGGTTATCTTAGGATCCAATATAAAGCCAAAATATTTTGAGTGCTTAATCACTGTAAGTGGCAGCTGACTCCTACAAAAAATCATGTCTATAATTAAATATTACCTCCACAGAAATCAACAGGAGATTTGGTAGGGATAAAACTCAATTTTTTTTATATTTTTAGCAAAGTTTCACACATCATCAAGAGTAAGATTAATGTACAGTCTCCAAATCCCTAAGAAAATCATCAGCAAACAAAACAATTTCGCATTACACAGAAATAACCTTACAGCTGCCTTCAGTCAGCGTTAAAAAATAAGACTCAAATTTAGAATATCATATTCTGGCTCTGCTATTCAATAGCTAATCATTTATTTTAACATACTATTCAATTTAATCTCAGTTGATCTTTTTTTCTAGAATAAAATGTGCTTCACATTTTTTCTCCTACACTGTAATGCTAAATGAGATATACTTTACATGTTAAAACAAAAAGGTATTTATTTATAGAATATTTTGAATTTTTTTAAATGCTATATCAACAGATGTATGATTTGGAATGTAGCAAAATTTCATGAACATTCAGGCATTTTTCTGACTAAAAATGCACTCAGCATTTTGCTTAGGCTCTGGTACGTTTGTTGAAGACAGCCTTAAAGCCAAATATGAACAGGCAAAAATGAAGGGACTGGGACTAAAAATATAGAAAGAAAGACAGCCGTGTCTACTGAAGCATGTCATTTAGAGTGCAAGATGCTAAAATACTGAATTTCCCACACAAAAGTTTAAAAACCACACAAACCAAAAGCCACACAATTACAAATCTAAAGCTGCAATGAAAAATATATTTACTTTAAAAAATACGTTCAGTCTGAAATATACTATATAACCCAATTCCATGAATACATATGTGCAGGAAAAAATTCAACCTTAAATAGAACCAAGACCAGCATGGATGAACAGGCTTAAATGAGTATAGTATAAATGAGTTAAAATGAATTGGCATGGACTATAAACAGACTAGAACAATATTTCTATCTTTCAGTGAGGATGGGGAGAATGAGTCATTAAAGAACTGTGACACTTATGTGATTTTACATCTTTTCAATTAGATTATGTGGCTAAATCATTATTAAAAACACAAAACTTGAACTGCTACAGCCCACTTCAGTAGAAATCCATTTGTTAACCCTACTCTTTCAAATAAACAGCTTCTGTAGTACGAAGAGCATATATTTATGTATGATTGAAAATTTAAGTATTTGATAACCAAATTTTTTTTAATATAGATCTATGCATTTTCCATATCAAACTTTTGCAACAAATTATAGCATAGCACCATATTTTTTACTACAAATTGGTATTTTATCTGTTTTAGTGAGACGCATATTACTTTTATGTTTTAAAATGTGATTACAAATTTTTTACAGCTGTGAAAGCATTTTATTATTATTCAAACAAAATCATTGAGTGTGATTCAATAATCTGCAAATAAATTCATGTGACTTATGCTTTTTTTTTCCAAAAGATATAAATGTGTAGAAAATGTGGAAGAATTAGAAAATATAAAGCAAGTTTTGAAAATATGCAACATATAAAATAAATAAAATACGAAAATTAATTCTAAAGAAATTACATTGTAACAAATTAATTTAAACATCTTTACAGTATTAAGTATTGTCAAAGTCTAACATTGAGACCAAATTTATTTTTATAGCTTGTAGATTTACATATTAAATGTGCATTTTATTTGGTCATACAAATGAGAATAAACATTTTAAAATATGTTTACAATGACTTTGAAAATAAGAAAAAAATCACAAAAATTAAACGGTTAAGGTGTACAGTAAATGATGCATAAATTCTCATTTAGCAGATTGATTATACATATCTAAAAAACAAGAGTATACAATCAATAATGAATCTAAAGGTAAATGCCTTTTATCAGTTTAATGTATAAACATTACTTGAATGGTGGATAATCAAAAATGAGCAAACCTTGGTCTGGCAATACAATTTTTTTAAAGTTAAATGTAAAATTATTGAAATTTAAAAAAAAATAAACAGCAAATGAAAAGAAAATGCAAAGTATAAATCAAGACTAAACAGTTAAATCTGACATCTAAAACACCATGGCACATGGCGTGAGTGAATAAGTGTTTATAAACATTTTACTAAAAAACAACACGAGAATGATTGGTGACAAGCTCGTAATTTTGAAGCTTGGTCAAGTGATGCGGATGACACATGAGCTGGCACTCACCCTCCAAACTTCTACACCACGGCACATGGAATTAAATTAAAGTGGATTAACAGAAAAACTATAAAAAAAGCAGAACTCAAAATGTGCATTTCTTTTCTTGGAAAAACTGAACTTTAAAACAACAACCAGCTTAATGTATATTTCTTTACAAGACAATAAACATCTTCTTAAACGAGAGGCTATGTGAAAGTTTTAAATACTCATTATTTTTCATATAATTTTCTCTCTTCAACCACACTGTTCATTTCAATTCAAATATCTTAGTCTTTTAAAAGCTTATAAATCTTTATACATAGTACAAAATTTTTTAAGAAACATGATTGAACATGATGAAGATAACAATTTATAGAACTTATGTAGAAATATGATTATGGGAAAAATTTGAAATTTGAGTGTCTTTCCAACTGGGTACAACACACTGTTAGTTTTTTTATACTTTTAAAATCCTCTTACATATATACGAAAAATATTTCTTCAACAATTATAACAATCACGGTTTACTCTTATGATTATGTTAAAACAATTCTATATTTAATATTTTAGATAATTTACCACATGGGTGTCAAGCTCACGGCTCACATGCAGCCCACAGCGAATATTTGTGTGGTCTGGCATGTATACCAGCGCACAATAACACATAGTAAAATGTCACAATTTTTCCTGATAGTAGCAGAAGATATGTCAAGTATCAGGACGTAAATTATAATGTATTATTCGAAATAAACTTACGTTTCTATGAATATTGCTTTTTTTTGTGGCCCACCTTAAAGCTAAACCTTGTTTGTTTGGCCCAAGCCAGTCCTTGATTTACTACTTACCTTGCTATTTTTAACCTTTTATCCTTTTTTTAAAATTTTAATAAATCATTATTTTAATATCTAGAAAAAATCTCATAACTTATCAACAAAATGTATACAATTATACTTTACAGCAATTAAATTGATGTAGTGATACCAAAACAACAATATTACTTAAAATATTTTTTTAAATGTTCTACTCACCATGATTCATATGAAAGTAAGCATTATCAGCTTGCTGAGTATTTTCATACTCAATGTATGCAAATCCTCTGTTTAAGTGGCTATGCACACGATCGGCAGGGAAATCGATATTTCTAATGGTACCATAAATGCCAAATATTTCTTGCAAATGCTGTCTGTTTATATTTCTGGATAAACGACCAATGTGTAGCTTTCTTGAATGTGGTGAATTATACCTGCGCTTGGTCGCAGGTGATCTAAAATATGAAAATGCAATGTAAATTCAGAAATAACTGAATTAGAAAAGTACAAAATGATCAATATTACATTACACATTTAACAGAAGACACGGTTTAGTGCTATTTTGTTTGGAATCTATTATATTGCGCTATAAAACTAACACGGATGCCTTTTTAAAAAAGTTTTTCAAAGATGAAATTACCATGCTTTATATTTAAAAATTGCCAGCTGGGTGGTGTACTTGGTTTGTCACTGGCCTTGTACGTTTAAGGTTGCGGATTCATCCCCATCCTATTTTGGTGGATTTTCATGATGCAGAACATCAAGAGCGTTCATGTCGTATGATTATGCGGCATGTTAAAGATCCCTAGGGTGATGTTTGGCTTAGGTGCCCTCGGCAAAATTAAAATTACTAGTACGATTTCTCATCGTCAGAGTTCAGTTGCCTCTCTCTGGGGAGGAAACTGGCATTCAAAATTACATTGTGTCTATATGGTGCTGCACTTACAAAAGTGATACCAACTCTGGGTGAATGTACTAGGTCTACAATGGAAAATACCAATCCACAACCCCATTCGATATTTAAATTTTTTTTTTAAATCTTCTAATCCCTTTCATTTTGTTTATCCGGTTTATAAAAAAAAATCATTTTTTTTTTTGCTTTTGAATTTGTATTATTTTAATTTTATAATACAAAGCATTATTATTTCATCTACTGTCCTTTAGAAAGCTATTTCAGAAGAACGTTTTTATGAATAGCTGCAATAAATAAAGAATTTATAAAGAGAAGAACTGAGTAGAATGCATATTTTTAAAAAAATGGGTATTTTCTCCACACTTTTTAAATGTTTCATAGCAATTTAATTCTGTTTAGATTGCAGAGTGTTCCAGAAATATACATGAGTATGAAATAAAAATATAATTTTTGTTGAAAAGAAATTTTATGAAGTTTCGTTTCTACACAATTCCACAGAGAAATTTGTATATTTCACAGACACCTATAAGGAAAACTGTACAAACAAAATCAGTTTGTGATTCAGTACTTGTACATAATTAACAGTTTACTTTCCAGAAACACTTTAAACAACACTTTACATGAGCAAGGAAATAATCATAGTTAAAAACACTAATTTTAAACTTTTTAAGCTGTGACATTTTTCCATTTCTTTAATTTTTCCAAAAATTTAAAAAAATTATAAATAAAAGTATAAATTCTTTTTTAACACTATGATAATATTTGGGAGTTTTAACTTTTCAATGACATATTAAAATTGCACAAAATAAAACATTTTGAATATGAACACAATACACACTATATCAAGATATTAATGTAGAATCAAAATTATTTTCAGAAAAAAAAAAAATTGCAAATTTAACAAAGCAATTAAAATATATACAATTAAAAATTCATGTACATGAATGAGTGTTTATGGTGTTGTATTTCAAGAGAAATACGATCAAAGAAAAGCTCAAAGAATAAAATTTGGAAATTGAAGGGGGAGGAGGGTTGTTTGGATGGAAATTTTGGTGCAGGAGCCAAATATGGCTGCATGCCGCGTCAAATATTTGCGGGGGAAAAAAGATCTAGAGGTAGTTAATTTTTGAACTTATCACTTTTTGCCTATTTAAATGTGTCATGATCAACTTGTTGTCATAGGCATTGCAAAAGTGCTTTTTTTACACCATGCATATTCTCTGATCTAAGGATAAACTAGAACATAAACTAAGACCAGTTTCACAGTTGAAATGTTGTCTACTCCTGTAGTAAACCAATTCTTTTAACCAGCATTGATATTTAATTCACAAGTATTACAGATTCATAAAGCCATCAAGAAAAATGAGGATATTTAAGTCTAAATGACATAAGGAGTATATTATGAGCATTATAAAAAAAAACAATAAGTACCGTGATTTATTCTTCATGCGATTCTTTTTACAGTCTTTACTTTTAAAGTTATGTTTACGACATCTGTCAGCAGAAGAAGATGAAGAGGAAGATGAAGAGGAAGAAGATGAGGAGGATGAGGAGGTTCGACTTTCAGACGAACTCTTCGAAACACTTGTACTTGAACTGCTACTTGAAGAATCAGAAGAAAAGCTTGAAGAATCAGACCTACTCCTTGATGAACTGTAAATAAATAACAAAATAATTATAAAATTTCAGAATTTAAGCACCTTGTTACCACTAATATGATGTAAAATGATATGCATAAGTTTACAAATCCAGTTTTTACATTTTTCTATTTAAATAGAATAATCCTAATATAATAATCCTTTAACACACCGAACCTTAACAAACTACACAATCTTATTTTCTTCTTTTACAAAGACGTTTAAATTCATTTGTAGTAAAAATATGCAGGTTTGAAGTATGTTTTGTTCCACATTAGCTTTGAAATTTGTAAATCTATTTTTGCATTCAGTACCAATATTTATTTCATACATAATTGTCATCAATTATTATCCCTTTTCAATTCTAATTATGACAACGTCTGACGATGATATACACACACACACTGGACAATGACCTAGAAACCAAAAATTAATATTTTTTTATTGGATCACCTTCTGCACAAAGAACTGCTCTGATTCATTTAGCATCGATTCTACGTGTTTCTGGAGTGTGTGTAATGTGCACTTTCATAATATCGGATGATCATTATTCATATCGGATCATCCTTACTCATAATATAGAATTCTTGATCCTTACATCTCATTGGCTGTTAGTACATGGCATTTCCTCTATCTACCTAGAATTCCACTCTGACAAAGGGAATATATATATTCGAACTTAGTTTTTAGTTGTTGAGGAAATAAAGTTTATTTTTGATAAATCACTGCTATTTTACTTTGCCACTCCACACACTAAAATGGTGACCCATTCTTTGAATATAAAATTTTAGAAACTTGAATTAAATTTTTTTTTCAACACTGCCTGTGCTTTCTGTAAATATGTGAGGATATTTCAGCTGTTCAAATTCCAGCTTTTATTTCATCAGATCCCGCAGGGATGCTTTAAACAACCTTCGAACTGGTAGTTCCAAAGCAGATAACCGAGGGAAAAAACCAAATATAATTATTGTGTAGCTCATTTGTCTCCCGATGCGGCAATGGCAGTTCGAGACGTAATTCTTTCATCAGGGAGCACAAATCCATATTCGGAACTAGAAGAGGAGGTCATTGCCCGATGCGGTTAAAGCAAAAGCAAGGATATTCACTGACTTTCAGCAGGAGAAAACAGTTAGGAGACAGAAAGCCATCGGAATTATTTTCAGTGATGCAATGGCGATCAGAGTCGAACAATGTGGTGGATTCTCTTCCTTTGGAATTATTTTTACGGCAGTTGCCACCTAATGTGCAATCCATCCTTGCAAGTATTATACCCCTTACAAGCTCAAAAGGATTCAGAAGTAGCTGATCCTATTTTAGAGGTAACACCTGTACAGGTAAGTGCTGTATCAAAATATTCCAGTGCCAATTCTGATGATAGTAGAGAATTGAAACTCCTGAAAGAATTAAAACTTTTAAGACAGGAAGTGAAAGAATTTCGAAGACCAAGAAGTTTTTCTCTAAATCGTTTCAATTCTCGCACTTGCGGAAAGAGCCGTAAGCCAACAGCACTAAATTTATGTTGGTACCATAATAAACTTGCCACAAAAGCAAGAAAATGTATTCAGCCCTGTTCTTTCCAAGAAAACTTGAACAGGGAATAGTGGTGATGCATGCCTTGCCTTCGACTTCCTGTTCACGATAGTAAATCGAACATTTATTTTCTTGTTGATACTGGAAGTGATTGCACAATTCTTCCCGCAAATAAAACTCAAAAACAATCTCCTCCATTGCGAACTTTTATTGCTGCGAACTGTACACCCATTAAGGTGTACTAGCAGAAATTAATATCATTAGTAAGTGAATATTAATACACAAGGGCTTTTGACGATAGACCATGTAATTTTGAACCACGGTCAAGTGACGTGGACGACACCTGAGCTGGCACGCCCCTCTCCTAACTACCACACCACACAAACCATTTTCCTTCCTACTATGACAACTATAAGCAACATAATGGCAGAACAGAAAGTTCTTTTTAAGTACTTGAATTCTTCTTTTACTACTGGCTTTATTTATTTATTTTTTTTTTGGTGTAAGAAACCTCAGTAAGACTTGTGAAAGAACATGTAAATCAGTAGATTTTATTTCCAAGTTTCTATTATAAGGTGTCATAGGAAAAATCATGACTAATAGGCATAAAGGACTTTTTAGAAAAATTAGTGCTAATGTTGGAAAACATACTGTAAATATGGAATTCGCAGGTGAAAATTAGATTGATTGAGGAGAAGCATTATGTTAACCTCACCAACTCCAGCAAACAAGAAGATGCATATTATTTCTAAAGTTTAATCATGAAACCTAAAAAAGAATAAAGCATCTGTTGCAGAACAATGCATGTCTGCAGAACAGAACTTCAACAAGTTGTGGTTGATAAGTCATAGGTGTTTGCAACAAGAAATGTATTAATAGCATAATTATTGTCTTTTTCAGATGAAGCAATTTTTCCGACAACTGTGATTTGAATCTGGTAGCACCATGGCAAAGGATTACATGACTCTAGCATTATAAATTGTTATACTGGTCCTTCATTGTCCGAGGTCTGGAATGCCATTAAATTTTAATTCCTTTTAATGTGTATCACTGGTATACTTATCTGCCACTGCAATGTCTCTGAAGTTTTGGAGTATGTTGTTATTTCCAATCTTTGAAGTTTGCCTAGAGACAAGTTTCAACAGAGCAATGCAAAGCTACATAAATGTGACATACAACATTCGACAATTATTTGAAAACCAGTTTGCACAACAGTTTTGGTCTCTGTTCTCATGATATATAACTTATTAAAAACATACCTCACAAACCCAATCAAAGTATCTTTCTTTCAATGGTGAGGTGTGTCACAGTATTTATTGTTAATCGTAACAGCTAAACAAAACACAGATAAGTAACTTCAGCAATTCTTCGGTGAAATTAATGTCATAATAAAGTTCAGAAGCAAAAAAAAAAATTTACCTAGAGCTACTCCAACTGCTCTCCGATGTTTCCCGCCTCTTGCTTTTTCCTCTACGATGAAGCTCCCTGCTCCTGTGAGTAGTCTTCGATTTTGAAGCTTTACTTCTTGAAGGTCGTTTCTTAGCTCTAGTCTTTTTCTGAGCAAAATATTTTGCCTTTTTTCTTCCAGCACTGGCATGGGATTTATGCACAATCTTTAAAATCTTGAGGCTTTTAAGTGCAAAAATAAATAATAAATATATTATAAAAGAGCAATATAAATTAATAACAAAATTCATGAAATATAAGGGTTTCATGATAAAAGTAATGCAGTAAAACAAAACTGATGCAATAGATAAAACGTACATTCCACTTTTTCTTCTAATGAAATAATATACATATACTGTAAAAATTATTTAACATGAAACTGAGGGGACTTAATTATTTTTCATGTTAAACAATATTACAAAAGAAAAACATATTTAACAAAATTAAGTTTTAAGAGTTCATTTTATTTACATAGATATGTATATACGTATTTAATAAAAATCAATGAAACGAAAACATTTGTAAGAACTTCACAAAATTTACATTTTTTTTTAAATAACAAAACATTTAAGAGTTTTTGGAAAATAATCCAAAATATTTATACATTTTTTAGCATCAAATTGTTTGATATCATCCATTTCGTTATTCATTTCAACATTGAAATGTGCTTCTAAATAATTGTGCATACTTTTAATAATGTTTCTTATTTCAGATGACATGGGAACAGGAGAGGCATTATTCATTTCTTTTTCGACATTAAATTTGTGTCAATGATACTTCTTGAGCTTTGAACAAACTCCAAAATGTCTTTGTGTGTCATAATTGGTTCTGTATACACATCATCATCTACTGCAACAAATTCTTCCAATAATACAGTAGGAAAGTCCAAAAATACAGTCCAAGTTGGTGTTTTCTGTATTTTGTTCACTCCCAGAAAGAAAATCTTTTTGTGTTTACGAATTTGTTTCATGTTAAGAGAAAAAAAATGCATGAAAATAAATAGTATTTTGTCAAGACAGTTGTATTATTTCGTGTTAATAAATAAATAGAGCTATAACAAGGCAGAACAGGCATAAAAAAAAAAAAAGATGGCCACAGTAATATAACAGCAAACTCTTTGCCTTAGGAACTAATGTTACAGGGTTAAGCTGTTTTAAAGCCAGCCGACCTTCTCCAACATTTGCCTACACAATTGAGCTGAAAGGCACAGAACATAGTGTAGAAATAAATTTCTAAAAATACTCGAAAATTACAAAAATAATACTAAAATAATATATAGAATACTACAAGATAGTTTCAAATATCTAAACACCACGAAAAATATTAAACTGTATGCCAAAAAAAAAAAAAAAAAATCTAAATTAAAACATAGTGAATTTTTTAAAACACAAAATTTGCACAGCAACAAATGTAGAAACAAACAAATCTTAGCAAAACGAAAACAGGATCGCACTTCAAAAAAAATTGTTATAATACTTTAAAACAATATAATTATACTTAAGAAAAAATGAAACTAATTTAAGACTTTTAAAAAACAACCAGTAGTACGATCTCGTGAAAGTATGTAGTTGTGAAAACCAATGTAAAATAAAAATTCAAACACAAGTGTATACATGTATATGTAATACTCAAACTCAGTGGCACAAAAGCCCGAGGGTCAGGGCCTACTGTGCCCATCCCAGTATATGTGACCATTGGGGGATGAGGTACATGAGCAGATGTCCCGGTCAGGTGGTCAGTCTGAGGCAAGAACCCCCAGTGTTTAATTCTCCAAGCAAGCTTGGTACTCATTGATCGACCTACTGCAGTAGGGATGAAAGGCTGAGTGGACCTTGCACAGCTCAGGGATATATATGTAATAAATAGCTGGTATAACCGTTCTTCGCACAGGTGGAACTGAAAAATTAAACAACACAGATTGAAGGATAAAGAAGTTTTAAATGAGTTAATTTTGCGTTAGTTGCAAATTAAAATAAATAAGCTTTTTGCATATCTCAGTTGAACAAAAAAAAGAACCTTTGCTAAATTTTAAGTCTGTAAATCTAAAAGCTGAAAAAAAAGTTTTTTTTTATTTATAACTCCCCGTAACACTCTTGAGGGTCGATTTTTGAGAACACTTCACTAAGCTGATCTCTGCTCAGCTAAAGTCACACATTGTTAAAAATTTTGTGTAATGAACGCTTAAAATAGTGTAAATAATTTATATCTGAAAGAGTAATACATTAATATTACTTTCTGTTGTATTTATTTTATGTTAAAATTGTAATATTCGCAAGCAACGCTGTTTCTTAAATTATAATGGCGATTCAATGAAAAACATAGCGAAATGTTTACAATAAGAGTCAAGTTGGCAAATGTCTACCTACTTTCATAGCTCGAGCTTTATAAGACCCGCAGTGTAGGGGGTGACACACATTATTACTTTATCCACCGCATTATGATTTACTGCAGTTTTTTCATACAATATTTCTTTTTGGATCACTACATTGAAAATTAAGGAATATACATAAGCAAAATACTCCACTTTGGGAAATATAATTCATTACAGCTAATTAATTAAAGATTTTCCACTGTAAAATTCATTATATACACCGTTCACTTAAAATAAATCGTTTTCTAAGGTCTTATTTCACATAAAAAAACAGAAGACACTTACATTTTGACATCAACTATTTTTTCGGGACAAAAATTATATCTTTGCAATCTGCTACAAAACTATTCGCCTTCCCCGCTAAAATACTCATCATAGAACCCATGCTGCCATTTTTTTGGAAGAGTGGATTTCAAAGAATATTCCTTCTATAAGTTGGTGTGGTGTGATAGTTAGGAGAGGGTGCCAGCTCAGGTGTTGTCCACGTCACTTGACCATGGTTCAAAATTACGTGGTCCATTGCCAAAAGCCCTCGTGTAGCTGAACAGTGCGACATTAAAATTCACTCACTCCAAAAAATACAGTACAGTAGTTTTAATTATTTTTATACTTAAAAAAGCAACATCTGCCTATTCAATTAAAATTATAGCATTATAATTAACTACTAACCACAAACAAATTTTGAAAATTTGTCCAAATGATGTAGTGTGAAAGAGAAAGTTTATTTATTTTAAGTACCTGAACCAATAAAAGCATTTATTTTGAAAAAAGATCAATTTCTTAATACCAAATATATACATATAAATAAAAATGAAGTGTCTGTTTGTAATTTGAAAGTAAAAGCTTTTTACTAAATGCATTTAAAAGTATATACGGTACTTATATGAAAAAATCAATTTTTAAAATTTTTGTCTGACTGTCTGTCCGTCTCTCCTCTGTGTTTGTTTGGACTAATCTCTGAAACGGCTGGACCAATTTTGGCGAAACTTTCACTGGCAGATAGCTAATGTTATAAGGAATAACTTAGGATACTTTTATTTTAGAAAAAAAAATTAGGATTCCAGGAAAATAAAATTAAAACCAATGAAATAGTGAGCAATAACAGATTCAAATAGGGATTATTTATTTCAATATGGACTATTTTTATTCAATAGGGATTATTTTTATTTAATAGGAATTATTTTATTTCGCGAGCCTTCTGTCTCAACGATTGCTAGCAGTTATATCAAACTTTTTTCTTTGATTAGGTTGCTGCCATTTGCGACATTTCCCGTTCATGTCTTGATCCTAATGATTTTACAGTCCTTAACTGCATTGTCAAAGGTCATGCGTCCCTTTCACCCCCTTCCTGGAGGCTTCGTTTGTGTTTGCGTTTCACCCTACTTGCTACTTATATCTATTTTGATCCTAAAGATTTTAGTCCTCATCCATCGACAGCGTCGAAGGTCATGCCTCCCTTTCACTCCTTGCTCAACAAAAAGCAAAGAAAAAAAAAACAGATTCACAAAGTAGAAGAAAAGTTTTCGTAAACTCTGCAAAAGTGAGTAAACCCTTTTTTGTTAAATTACACGTGGATGAAGTCGCAGGTAACAGCTTTTTAACATAAAATAAATGCACCAGAAAGTAATATTAACGTATTACACATCCAGATAAAAATTATTAACACTATTTATAGCGTTTATTACACAAAATTTGTAACAATGTGTTACTTTTGCTGAGCAGGTAGGTGTTTTCAAAAATCGACCCACAAGAAAGTTACAGGGCGTCATAAATAATAATAACAATAATAAAAAAAATCAGCAATTATATCTAAAGACTTAAAATTCAGCAAACATGTTTTTTTCGTTCAGCTGAGTTATGTAAAAAGCTTTTTTTTGTTTAATTTATACAATTCACGTAAAATTAACTCATTAAAAAACTTCTTTATCATTCAGTCTTTATTTTTTAATATTTAAATTCACCTGTGCGAAGAACAGGTATACTAGCTAGTGTGCATAATAAATTCCTAAAAAAAACATTCAAATAAAGATAGATTTATAACAACCTCTCCCTTCAAACCTTAGTTTTATTCTCAAATAAAAAAAATATTAGGGATTATGCAGATCACAGGAATTGATTAGAAGCGAGTGTCTTGCGTAGCCGAAACAAAAAGGGTTTCTTCACAAACAAAAGATATATATGCTGTTGTGGGCTTTTTTGCAGCGCATGCCAGATTATCTTTCAGATGGTAAAATTTTTTCCTTACTTGACAAATATCGTTATATTTCGGACACTTCACACAATATCTTTACAAATTATATAGCCTGTTTTATTCTGATGTATAAGCTATACTATTGTAAAGTTTCATTAAAATCCATTCAGTTGTTTTTGTGTGAAAGACAGCCAAACATCCTCACAAACTTTCACATTTATAATATATATCTAGATTTTCATTAATCTAATCTTGAACATATTTTTCATTTGCATTGGTCCGTTCCTTCAGGACCTGCATTTAAATAACTAGCTACCCACATACGAGAATACTTTGAACTACAAGTATCCATCCACCCAGATCATGTAATTTGAGCTTCGTATAAATACTGAGATTTCTGGAAATTCCCCCGTTTTGTTTTTTGTAATGTATTCGGCTGCAGCCTGGTTAGTTTCTACTTCCTGCAAAGTCAAAATGCTATGTAAATAAAAGTGAAATAAAGTGGAATGATAACATGGTGATGCCTCGTGAATCCAACATCCTCTACATGCACACCTAATCTCGGAATAATGTCTAATGAGAATTAACAACCACCCGCCAGTACTACGACATATATAGTCGGACCTCTATTTAACGAAGTTGCTAAATCCAGAAAAAAAGTTTGCTATATGGAAAATTCGTTATACAGAGGTTCAACTTTAAATATACTTTTTTTTTGTATGAAAAAATGCTTTTTTTTTTTCATAATACACCTCACACCTTTGTAATGCACCAAAACTCCCTTCAACCATATTTTCTTCATATTGTAATCCACGCCGAATTGCTTCAAATGCATTTATCATTTAATAATACCAAAGTTTATTGATTTCTGCATTATCATTGTTTTCATCCTTGTCTTCATTGATGTATTGAATCTTGCTGTATTGTATTTATCTTTCACCTTGCTCAAAATATCCGATTCAGACGTTTCAGCTTCAAAATCAAGGGTAAGAAAATCATCAAGCAGCACATCCTCCGTAATTCCTTGTTTTTCCTTTAGCTGTATCCACATTTTCTTCATTTCTTTAAAGGAAATATTGTCTTCATCCTCCGAACTTGCCAAACTCTCCCTGCTGACAAGGAATCCAGCTTTGCAAAACCGTTATAAATGGTACAATTTGTGACATCCTAGTTCCATGATTTCAAAATTTCTGAAATACTTTCCCTTAAGTTGATATTCGGCATGAATTTATTGTTTTTAGTATCCTCTTGGTGGTAAGTAAAAAACTGTAACATTTTTCAATATTTGGTTGATTTCCTTCGGATGGACGGGGGAATTATCTAAAGGGAGAGAAATTTTGCAACGATATTTAATCGTACGTTTGTCCAACCTTTGAATCCAATTTTCACAAATTTTTAATGTCATCCAAGATTTTTTTGTTAAAGTCATAATCAACTTCTAAACATCTTGGAGTTTTGCTTCTTCCTATAACTAGTGGTTTGAATTTCTGATGTCCAATCATATTACCTCCTAATGTAACAGTTAGTTACTCTTGCTTTCCAATGTTTTCCCTTCAAAGCAGTTTTTCGTTTTTAAATGTTAATTGTTTTGGAGGCAAACATTTAAAAACAAAGCAGTCTCATCCACATTAAAGATGTTTTCTAGCTTAAAGCCTATAATACCAGGAGAACTGACAAAAAAATTGCAGCCTTTAGACATCAGTATTAATAGATCTTTTAAATCAAAAGTTAAGAAGTTGTGGGAACAATGGATGTCCGACAGGGAAAAAAATTATACGAAAACGGGAAAATTGAAGTGGCATTGTATAAAAATGCCTCCAACTGGGTCCTGAAAGTGTGGAATGATGTCTCGGAGACTACAATAAAGAATTTGTTTTGAAAATGCAATATTATTATCGGAAATGACACTGATGATGAAGACTCATTACTATCTAGTGACTCGGATATGTTAAGCGAAGATTTACAGAATTTATTCATTTCCAAATCCGATGAATCAGATTTTGTAGGCTTTTTTAATTTTGTTAATAAATATAATAATCATTCAAGGTAATATTTTTATTTTGAAAGTGTATATGGGTGTAAAGGAGGGGGGTCTTAATTTTTTTGCTGTTAACTTGCTAAATTTAAAAAAAAGATTTTCTCCATGTGCAATGTTTTGTTTTATTGGGATTATCATAAAAAAATATCATACATATTTAAATAGATGTTTAATAACAGTTTTCTGTACAATCTCTTACTTCTAATTTTGATTATATTGTGCATTTTTTATTTTATGTGACACTCATTATCAACAGTTTATATTTTGGATTATTCACTGTAAAAACTGCTGCAGATTATACGTTTTATTTTTTTTTACTCGAAAAAAAAAGGCTTTGCGAATAATGCGCCACTGCGGATTATATACAAGAAAATACGGTAATGGCAATACAGACTTTGTAATTTAAAACCTTTTGAATAGAGATAACTGTTTCAGATATAATATTAGATGCAGAACATGAGAATAATGTTAATAATCACATATCACTTACTAATTTTTCTAAAACTCGATTTTTCCCTACTACTTAGAAGCACTAGTCAGGACAGTATTTTAGACTGTGATTTTTATCTAAAAGTAATTATAAATTATACATTTTTTAATTCTTTAATCTCAGTATAATAAGAAATTTCTTAATTTGATTTTGATAAAACTTTATATAATTTAAAGATGGCACTTAAGACTTGATAACATTAGGTTGTTTGTTGTTGGAATGATTGTTTACACTTCATAGCTGTGCATTTTTATTGTAATATATTGTATTTATTGTACTTAATTTAATTTTTCTGAACTGTGATAGGTGAACTGTGTTAATATTTTCTGTAACACTACTGATCAAGAAACAGAAGATTACCTATTTTGTAAAAAAGGTATGCTTCACTTATTTTTCAGTGAAAATCAGATAAATCAATACGCTGCAAAAACAGGTCATTATATTTGTAAAGAGAATTTAAGAGTATGGTCGATTTGGACTGAGTTGTTGATTTATCCAGAAAGAGCCTAAAGGCAGTTCTTTGACATAATGATCATAAATATGCTGCTGTATACTTGTTGGCCATTTCATACACTTCAAAGAAAGTTATAAAAACTTCAAATTTGTACTTACATGCATAAAATATATACACAATGATTGCAATTAGAACATTTATGGACACCTCAAAATTGTATACATGCTTATTCGTCATCAAGGTGTCTATACGAAATTCCCACGATTTATATACCCATTGGTCAATAGGAAAAATCCCTAGAAACTGGCAACTACAACATTTTGCACGAAGGTCTAGTTAAGGGGTTGGCAACCTAATAATACATGTGGCATGTGGTATAATTCAAAGTGACACTCTGCACTGCTCCATACGTTTTGTCAATATTTGAAAAGGATGACAGTTGATAAATTTGTAATGGACCTTCTTTGAAAAACATCTTTAGAATTATTGACATTTACAGATGAAAAAATCTGAATGATAACTTTAAAGATAAATTTTCAGCTGTTTTGTAAATTACTGAATGTCACTAGTGGAGAGATTAAATTTTCTGAAGAGAGAAAATGGCATGTACTCTGCTTTCCACTTTTGGTTCTGCATAGTAAAGTAAAAAAACTTTTAAGTTCGCAAAAGAAATTATTTAACTACTGAATGCTCAGAATTGTGTCAAAATGAAAATCATACATTATAACCCTAATTTTGCAGCATGAAAGCAGAATGCTGCAAGCACTGGGTTTACATTAAAATTTTTATTTATCTTTTTGTTGAACTGTATAGTAGGGAAATAATTATATTTTACATTATCTATTTCTTATTTTAATATATATGTTTAAAAATACATAATATACATAAAATGCTAATTTTTTTTAATCTTGTTGAAGAAATAGTTGTATTTTATGCTGTTTATTTTTTATGTTAAGTAATATCTTTAAATGATGCAAAATTAATGTATAATGAAACTATCTGAATTATTGATCTCTCCTCTCTAATTCTACATGCATTATCATGGAATCAAACTGTTTCAAAAATGCCGTCCAAAGTGGCACACTGAATCATAATGGTAGATGGGTTTGGCACACCAAAAGAACGCTGACCCCTGGTATAGTTAGTGCAAAAAAAAATTCTACTACCATCTTCTTTATATAAAACTGGGTCTCATGAAAAATTCTTAAAAGTACCCAAAAAAATAGAATTTATATTAAATACTTATTCACAAAAAGTTTTTGAACTAATTAAAATCTAAACTAAAAAGAAGGTATTTTCTTTGGATAAGATACATAAGCCTAAAAAATGCTCAATAAGCATTTTCTATTAATAATAAAAAAATTTTTTTAAAGGATGCATGGGATGTTTTAAAGTATGCCATTAAGTTTTAGTTATATTGGGTTGGAGAGAAAGTTCTGTCATATTTAAAATAGGCAGGTGATTTATGTTGTAAATGAAAAAAAAACATCTGGCTAGTGAGTCATTCAGATTTTTATTTGTTTCTTAGTTGCTGTATAATATAAAAGGAGTCCTTTTTTACCGTTCATCATTTACTTGTAATATTTAAAGTGAAAAACATGTCAGTGGATAAAGTGCATTACGACACTGCATTTTGTATGAATTCCAAAAAGAAAGCGACGCATCAGTTGCATGTAAAAATTTATGTGCGGTATTTGGAAAAGATATTGTAAATTATCGTACTCGTAAAAGATGGTTTAGCAAATTTCGTTCTGGGGATCTGAGCCTCCAAGAAAGTGATCGATCTGGACGACCATCCAAGATCGATAATGATGTTTTGCGATCCATGTTGGAAAATAATCCACATTTAACAAGTCAAGAAATTGCAGAAAGAGCTTGGCATTCATCATACAACAGTTGTAGATCACATTAAATCTCTTGGGTTTGTGTTAAAGCGAAGTGTTCGGGTTCCACATGAATTAACGGAAAAGAATTTGTCTGATCGTGTAAGAATGTGTTCATCACATCTGATTAGACACAATGTGGAGCCGTTTTCGGAGAAACTGATTACAGGAGTTGAAAAGTGGATTATTTACGAGAATATTAAGAGAAAAAAATTTTACTGCAAACCAGGAACATCAGCAGCAACAGTTCCAAAACTAAGTATCCATCAACGAAAAGTACTGCTTTGTTTGTGGTGGGACAGGAAAGGTGAAGAGTACTATGATCTGCTGAAACAGGGGAAAACCATCAATGCGGATCTGTACTGCAATCAATTGGATAAATTGAATGTAGCTATCAAAGAAAAAAGGCCACCATTAGCGTCCAGAAAAGGAATAGTGTTCCACCACGATAATGCTCGATCGAACACTGCAATGGTGACACAACAAAAACTAAATGTGTTAGGATGGGAAGTCCTTGGTCACCCACTGTATTCACCTGAGATTGCACCATTTGATTATTACCTGTTCAGACCTCTGCAAAGTTATCTAACGGAAAAGAAATTCAAGTCTTTTGAAAGTTTTTCTAAAGCAGTTGCTGACTATTTTAACTCCAAGCACGAGAACTTCTACAAAATAGGAATTTATATGTTACCTGAAAGATGGCAACAAGTTGCAACAAATAATGGAGCAAGTATAAATGATTAATATTAAACACATATTTTATAAATGCATTCAAATATTTTCTTTAAAATACGACATAACTTTCCCTCCAACCCGATATATAAAGATCCTATCTATCAATACTTGAAAATATGCTAAGAAGGCACATAATATTAGGATGTTGAATCAGTATAAAAATTAATTTCTCCCATTCACACACATTAAGACTTTTTCTCTGAAAACATGGGGGCAGTAAACAAAGAACAAAAAGAATGATCCTACCAAAACATTAAAGAAATGCAAAAAAGATACCAGAGTTATTGAAACATTAACACTGCTAGCAGATTAATAGTGGATGCTTTTCCCAGATCCACCAAAAAATCACACAACAGAAAATGCAACAAATGCAGTTTACTAGCAAATGCAAAAGTTAACACAAAGGTTAGACTAATAATTTTTTTTAATTAATTAAAAGGTATATAAATATAGTCACACAACAAAATAAAATGTGATTCTTGTGTTTCTTTATAATTTAATACTAGCTAAACAGGTTTTTATTTCCTTAAATTCATTAATTTATTCAATATAATATGATGCATGTGATTATTTTCTACATAAAAATTACTAAAATTAATTAGAAAATACATCTATATTGTTACACATTTATACTTGCTTATATTGTTACACATCTAATTGTTACATATTTAATATTCTACCCATTTTGTAAATATACATATCTTTTGTCATATTATTATATGATCATAAAGTGTGTTAATATAAAATGAGGTTGAACAAGAAATTACTTTTTCGATTCTAATTTCTTGGGAAATATTACAACAAATGCATGAAAATACTTATCATATATCAAAAATTTCGATACTCTAATTTCAAACATTTTTCAGTTTGAGTGTAACGAATTTGCCTAGTAAAAATTTGAAACGATAATAAAGTTTTGCTAAAGTAACAAAAACAGAAGTCTACACTTTAAAAAGTAGCTATGATTCTAAACAGAATGTGACACATATTTATTACTTATCAATTTTTAAAAAATAATATTTAAGAAACTTCAAGTGCCCATTTTAAACTTCAGATATTCTTAATCATTCAATGTTTAATGTTAGAATGAGCTAGCTATCTTTACAATTCATCGCTAAACTCAAGTTAGAATTTAAAAACCACCCAAATTTGATAAATGCAACTTTAATGGGCTTTAGCATACACATTTGTTGTTGTCTTGTCCATGCAGTGAAATTAAATGGTGCTGAAGAAGTCCAAAATGGCCCTTGCTATGTCAACGACTTAAAGCAAATAAAGCAGTTGTTCAAAACTCAAATATATTTGTAACCAGAAAAGTATCTATGCTCTTACCTTTGACTGCTGTTACTACTGTCAGAAGAATGCCTTTTTCGAATGATCTTTTTGCTGCTTTTGACCGTTTTCTTGCTAGATCCCAATTTAAATCTATGTCCTTGATCATCTGAGTCACTTTTTTTAGAAGTTGATGGAAATATTTTTACTAGCTTTTTCGAATTGTTCCTTACACTATCATCAAATGATTCATACATCCTGTAATATAATTATTCACAATACTACAAAACATGGAGAATCAGAGTAAAATTAGACTAGATCTAACAATCTAAAATTATTAATCAAAAATTCAAAGAACATTTACAAATTGAAGTATCTTTTTCCACATGTGCTAACAGGCTACTAAACTCTTACGACATAAAGATTAGTAATCATAATAATTAAATATGTTCTACTAATATACTTCCTTATAAAGAAGCGATTCTTGTCTATTTATAAAACGAATACAAAAACTGTGTATATAACAAAATATATAATTTTATATAAATATAAAAATATGAAACCGTAAATATTTTGAACAAATAATTAAAAAGTTTATACTGCTTTAACTTTGCTTACTTTTTAGGATATCTTTTGCTTACTTTTTACGATATCTTTCAATATCCTCTTTGTTTTTAAACCTGTATTCCTCAGAAGCTTCTCCAGATAAATTAGTACCTTGTGAGGGTTCAGGCATCAGCTCATCATTGGTTTGGCTCTCCGTTCTTACAGACTCTGCCTCCATTTCATTTAGTTCCATAGAAATTTGAGAAACTACATTCAATGTTCTAAAAGTGAAGTATGGATATAAATTTAGTTTTAAAATAAACAGTTTTACAAAATACCTATTTTTGAGGGGGAAAAAAACAAATTTAACCAAGTTAATCCCAAAAAAATAACATTTAAAAAAAAATAGGCTAATCTATTTGCTGATTTCAACAAATTTTTAAACAAATCTTAGTAACAAACTGAAAACATCCCATTAATATAATTATTGTAATTCCTTTACCAGATGATGCAGATTCACTTTTTAAAAAAAATTCTAATGAATTATGCATTTACTTTGAAACAGTTAAGTTGACAGGAAAAAAAATCTTTTCGCTCAACTCTTTACTCAAATCACTATAAATTCTTTTTCAAAGTTAAAAAAGGTTGAAATGAAATTTGCAATATTTCTCAATTTTTAACATAACAAAACACTTGGTAGGATGACAAATCATTGACAATTTCATCAAAGGTTACAAGAAATTTGTTAGTTTTCATTTTAAAAGGAAATATTATACAAGTTAGGGATGGCAATTGTATGGCATGAGTGAAATATTCGGTACGCCAGAAAATTTTTTAAAAATTAATTTTTTTTATTAATGAACGTGAAAGTCTGGGTTTTACAAAAAAATTCTCTAACAGTTGCAGAAAACAAATATTGATGGTAAAAAGATAACACACAGCACCACATAGCAGTAAGACAAAATACAATACTTTCAGTTTTTCAGAAGAATGTCTCTATTTGTCAGTGGGTATGGTCTTGAAAAGCCTAAAATGTGTTTTAATTGACGTATTAAAATTCAATATTTATGCAGTTCAAATTTTACTAAAAAAAAAGAAGGTAAGATGCATGAAGTTTCGTATATATTTGAACTTTTGAAACTGGATTCACTAAACATGGATTTGAGGTCTATACTCCGAAATTATTGCATACTAAACATTATCTATGCAGGGACATTTTGAACTAGGCCATAAAGAAATTCGACAAAAATAGATCAAGAAAATCAAAAGAAATATTCATGAAAGGATAAAAAAGATAAATGAAACAAATTTATTTTCAAAGTTTGAAGACACTGCTAACCATATTGTGAAAGCTATTTTGAAATTTTTAAACTGCTCCCAGTTTGCTTCAAAATTTCCAAAATAAAAAATATTCAAAGAATTCAAGAATGAAAAGTAAGTAGAAATTATATTAAAGATAGGATTTTAAAAATGTGCACCAATACTTTTGATGAAATTTGCAATGACATTAATAGCTGTGACTAAACCTCAATTATCTCGATGAAACAAATATAAAATTTTCTTAAAAAGAAACACATTAACAAAGAACTTTTCAAATCGGCAAATATACCAAAATGAAAGGAACGGATATTTGGGAAGTTGAAGTCAATGCACTGCAAAATGTTCAATAATAGATTTTTTAACAAAAAAAATTATTTCTGTAACAACAAATGAAGCTCCTGATTAAGAGTGGAATAGAAATGTTCTTGTTAAATTATTCTAAACAGTATTATTTAACAAGAACTACCTGCAAAATTCGTAACTAGTGATTTTAAAGAAATATTGTGGAAAGTTAATCAAACTATAAATCTCATTTTTGCTTGTTACATGTATAGAAGACAATTTTTAAATGATGTTTATTGTGGATATAATACTCTTTTAATGTTAATACTATAGGTTTGCTTAACCAGGCTACATCACAAAAAAGGATTTTGAACTGCCAGGAAGGGAAATATCCCTTGTTTTAAATAGTTGGAATGAGAAGGATTTTAAAAAACGGTATAGTATAGAATTACTGGCAATATTAATGTTTTTCACGGACTTAGCATTACATTTAAACCTTAATAAAAAATAAATACAAAGCTATTGTAAAACAACTGAGGTTATGTTTGGACTGATAAAGGGATTTGAATGAAAATCAGATTTGTTTGCTAGATATTAAATATGGAAAACTTAGTAATTCACCCAAAATTAAAGAACCTTTTTTGTATGAGACAGCCTCTTAAAAAAAAATTGAAGCTTTTACCATAAATTTTCATTGTAATCAATTGCTACTATATTTTTGAGTGTTCAAAATCAAATTCTAATTTAAACTATTCTGAAACAACTGACAAACTAGATGTGAAGTTCTATATCTTTCTCTTAACCCTCACCCTGTGTATTGCTACATTTGTTACGTGTACTTTGCCCATGGAAATCGCGGAATGCACAGCAAGAGGGTTAAGTGAAAATTAGAAGAAATACCCCTAAAAAAAGCTACATTTGAAATATCAGTTAACTAAAAATCAGATGTGTAGCAGTTAAAAGTATATGAAAGCTAATGTACATTGAATAGCAAAATAAATTTCATTGTTGAATTCTGTAATTACTTATAAATTAAGAAATATTCCCATTTTATGTGTGCATGTTCTATATTCTCCAAAACAATTCTAGACTTCATAACTTTCTTTATACTTATAAATTCATAACATAATATACCATTTATTTCGCATCAAATTTAATTTTGTTATTTCATGACTCAATATACACAAGTAACAATTTTCTTGGAAATAATATCTATTTGCTATTAATTAAAGGGGAAAAGAAGTTTACATATAAAACATTTACAGTTTTCTTGAGCAAAATTCAAAATTGAGATACATTATTTTTAATATTCACAAATATTACTATTATACAGACTGACTAAATCTGGAAATATCACAGGGTTTTGTTGGAATTTTAGAAAGATTGATACTGGAAACTTCACAGCAGTTTTTGTTTAACTTTGCTTCTTAAAAGATTACTACATCTACAAAAGGCATCAGAAATCTCCTCCATATAATTCCTCTAAAATTAACATGGGGAGGTGGTGAACCAACATATATTCTTCTATAAACAAATTCGAATTCAATTCTTGGTAAGTGACTTATTTAGTAAAAGAAATTAAAATAGGAATGATTATTCATTTTATAATTATCCATGCCAATTTTGATTTATTAAAAATTGTTCTCTCAAATGTACAAATACAATGCAAAGAAATTCTACTTTAAAAATAAATAAAGTATATTTTATTTCACGATTCCATTTTAAAAGCCAACAAATTTTAAAGCATTGAATATCATTCAAAAAATAATATTGAGTAGATCTATTACCTTTCCCTACTTGATGAAACAGCCACTTCCCTGGTTCTTTCCCCATTCCCCTTGAAAGGAATGTTTTCTATTCTAATTTGTAAAGTTTCTTCATGATCTTGATTATTTCTGAAGGGGCCTGATACATCCATGGAAGATATTTCATCATGGTGCATTCTATCAACTGGTGAGAAACTTTCAGAGTATCTGAAATGTTAAAATGAGGGAGAATAATACGACAAAAAAAACTTTTAATTATTTATAGGTAGAAGATAGAAATGATCCCACTATTGAAGAAAACAATGATCTCAAAGAACGAGATTAAATGAGACAAAAACTTATCTGCTTGAAGAAAGACTGAAGCGAAATTCAACATTTTTATAAGTAAAATATATCGCATCTTTTAGAAAGTTTATTTTAATCATCTTGTTTGTAGCACACATGTTAAAAACAATTCTAAAAAACATTTAATATTTTTGGGAAGTTCTGTGTAAAAATTTAACGTATGCAGAGAGAAAACACTCCACTCATTACATATCTTAAACTACAGAATTCAATTACATGTTTATAAATGAAAATATAAGGCTGAAAAACACTCCACTGATTGCATATCTTACACTACATAATTAAATTACAAGTTTATAAGTGAAAATATAACATTTTCGAAGAGGAATAAAGGTAGATACACAAAATATTCCCTTTTGAATTGAACGGATTTACTTTCCAAGATGATGTGTAAATTACAAAAAATCAATACTAAAATTTAATTAATACTTATATTGAATATAAAGAATAAAAAATCATTAAAAACTCGTAACTTATTCTTAAAACAGTTAAGTTGAAAAACAGTTTAAGGTACCATAAATAATGGTTTCCAATATACACCCAGTTTAATTGTGTTGATAAACACTATTTTTTCCTTTCATCTAATTAATAAATCTTTTCAAAAAAATAGCATTTAACCCTCTAGGTGGTTAGCTTCCTCCTAAAAAGTTATTCCAAAAGTGTTTACTGTTATTTTGCCATTCGCTTTAAAAATGCAACAGTCTTCTTTCCTTTCCCCCTTTTAAAACTTGGGAGGTCGAACGGGGACAATTTTATGACTTAGTTCGGTTCCTTTGTCAAGTAAGAACCAAGAGATCAATCGTTTACAGCTAGTTGTTAAGTTGCCTTGGGCAATCTTGTATGTCGTTCGTTTCCCCTATATGTTCAGTCACAGTAAAATTAAAACAAAATGAAGGGTAAAAAAAAATGAAATAAATAGTGTGTTAGAAGTTTAAAAATAATTATATTTTCTTCAAACAAAATTTATTTTTCTGTCATTTTTTAAAAATTAAATATATATATATATTTCGGTATTGCGATTTGAACCAGAAAAAAGTACCCTGTATTCATTTTTGAATATGAGAGTAAGAAAACACGCTCAATTTCCTGCTTTTTAAATGAGTAATGAGGTAAAAAGAGCAAAGGCCCTATCTCATTTTTTAAACAATAAGACAATAAATGGTGCATACGGTGATATACATACGATGATTATATTTATGAAATAAAACCGATCTTTCTCTATTCAATTATATTTTTAATTTAAAATAGCATAAAAAAGGATTTCAATACTTTTAATTTATTTTAATTAAAATCATATAATTAATATTTTTATGTTAACTGAATATTTTTCGGAAAAAATCTAAATTTTCATTCCTAGTGTTCTCCTTTTCAAACCTCTTGTATTAAATAAAAATTCCTTTTCTACATCGGTATTTGTGATGGACATAACACACATTCAGTCAATAATTTTTAATTTTAATGGGGAATATACTTCTTCAAATGCGCATGACAGTACTTCTAATCATTTTCTACTCAAGTTAAATTTCTTATCTTTCTGTTTCTTTTATTACAAGGAAAAATGTCTCACATCGATAACTACATTTTCACACAATTCAGTCATTACAAATTCTATTGTGAGAAAAGTTCTCCCTAATTAATTTTGTCTTTCAAAACAGTACACTTAAAACAATTTTGTTCAGTGAAGTTAACCGATAGTTCCACAATGTATTCATACCAAATTTTAAAAACAAATTTAACACTTGGAAATGTATCCAGTGTTAAATTTGCATAAATACATATTTTTGAATAATAATTCGAATGTTTTTGAATAGCTCGAATTTAAAATTGATTTTTATGCTTATTTATATGCATAAATGTCTACTGTAAATGTTTCCGTATATTTTTGATTACCATTTATCCAAACATTCAAGTTATAAAAAAAAATGTGGGAAAATCTTCATTCATGCTGTCTTTGATGTAAACTGAAGTTCAAGCACATAAAATTCAAATATAATTCGGTGTATTTTAACAATATATAACTAGGCACTGTACGTAAACTTCCCTGGACACTTGGGCTTTGAAATCTAAAAAAAAACTAATAGATCTTAATTAGTTTTTTTTCTTCCGTTTTTACTTTTTTCAAAGTGTAAGAAAATGTTTTAAAATTATTTGAGATGAAGTTTAAATTTATTCATTTTTAGTGGTTGGAAAGTTTAAAAGGTTTCAAATTTTAAAGTGTTTGGTGTTTTATTAATTTTTTTGACATCTTATAATGAAATAATCATGCTTCAAAAACTGAAAGCATTGATTAGTATAAGAAAAATGAAGCGAAAGAATATACTTAAAAAAAGATAATTTGTCTAGCTATATAAAATAGCAGATTGCCCTGACACTCCCCAACTTGTTACAGTTTCAAATTAATATGAAACCAAAAGGGAATTGTAACATATTTTACTTATGCGTTGGGACTTTTCAAAACTTTTAAAATACAAGCAAACAAACAAACACTTCCTGGAGTCTAAAGAAATTTCCCCCCGATTTTTTACGATTGCTCCAGGGTCAAAACACGGGGTTTCCTGCGAGCCATAAAACTTCCTATCAGTGTCCTACTGTGTTGCTTCCACCGTCCCTAATTATCTTTCAAGATGTTAAACCTTTTAAAGGGGGAAAGGATTTCAGAAAAGTATGGCTCAACCGCTTTTGAAAATGTTACTTGAAGGCAAAAAAACCCGTGCAGTGCATTTTCGAAGCATCTTTACAATGACTGATATTTCCGTGCTAACCGCTTGGAGGGTTAAGATTTTTTACTTCATTTCTTCTCAAATCAATTTGAGAGTCGTAGTCATTATAATACTTTTCGGAGTTAGATTTATGGGGAAATTAATCGACTTCTCCAAATATCAAAAGCTTTAAAGAAGAAAGTACTGAACAGGTATTGAGTTTGGTTAAGATGATTTGAAGTTAATAACTTCTATGCTAAGCTAACATTTAACTGAGTAAAAGATGTGCATATATTAGAAATATGAAGATTGTAAAAAAGTGGTAAAGTAGTATATATTCTTTTTCATTTTACAGAAAAAGTCCAAGCTTGATGTCAAATTACTTTAACTTTCTACTCCAAATGTAGTTTTTGTGAAGGAAAGTGAAGATTAAATCCGTAATTAGTTTCAGAAGGAAAATGCACAGTCAATGTTATTTAAAATGATTTTGTAGGAAACAATTAGTAAGCATGAGTACAATCAATTTTTTTCTTATAGTAGAAAATAAGCCATGAGCAACTTTGACAGAAGAATTTAGAATGATGTTAAGTTAAACAATTATTGACACTGCCATATTCATGGTTTAATTTTAAAACAGAAAAAAATTACCTATCACTAACACCACCATGTGCAGAATCTTGATTTGCCTGACTTTCTCTTGTAAATGGATCATCATCATCATCATCTACATGACAACCTCGAAGAGGTCTATTTCCTTCGACCTCATAAAACACAGGTAAAATATCTTGAAAGTAACTAAAAAGTAAAAGTAAAATAAAGTACCAGTATAGGTTTCCGAAGCAGTTTTTAAAAGGAAATCACACATTTTTATTTCTTTACTTTAAAGCTCGTTTATAACTGTATTTATTTTATTTCTATAATCAAAAGAAACAAATATATGGAGGTTTTAATAAAAAAGATGAACTTAAAGCCGGAAGTGTACCATAAAATGCCTGAAGTTCAGTGTTTAATTATTTAATTAAATACAAATAAGGACAATCTGAAATTAATTAATAATTTATTCTATTAGATTTTTATTTTCAATAAAGGGTAATTAATTACCGATTGTTTTAAAAATTTTGGTACAATTTTTTTCAGTGGATGGAAAAGTTATATCAGATGTATCTTTTCTGTAAGAGGTCTGAAATCCATGATAAGGTGTTTTCCTTAATATTGAAAGTATCAAGTAATTTTAAAATAAGTTTGTGCTTCTTTGTGCCCAATACAGTATCCCTGGTATGATGGGTAGGTTTTTAATTTTTAGCATCCCTAATGGTTTGATAAAAATACACGATGTGGTCTATGATACTCTGACCTTATCTAAGGCCGCATTGCTCACAAAGCATTGAATTATTATCAGCCAGGAAATATTGTGTGGATTCTAAATAAAACCATTTTTCCATTAGTTTACATATTGTACACATTACAGCTTTAAGTCTAAATTGTTGCAGGAAGCAAGTCTTTTCACTTTTATAATAAATAATAAATACATTTTAGAAGTTGTGTAGAAAACAACTTAAATATGTGACTTTGAATTTCAGAAAGTGATTTTTTAATGTAGTTTTCATCAAATTTTACATATATTGCCTTAATTTAAATTGTCAAAATTTCCCGATAAGTGTTAATATTTAGTCATAAGCATCATGAAAATGATTTAAAAATGTTTATCACTTGGCTGTTTAAAAAACTTGTCTCTGTACTTAAGCACATATCTTAACCCCTTCAAGACAGTCGGTGTAAATATGCATTCTTCACTGACGCATCTCAGGGAGGGGCGGTGCAAATCTGCTGCAGAGGGACAGGTGGTGCAAATGTGCATTTTCAGCTGGAACGTTTTTTAATGACCCCTAGATGGAACCCTCTTGAGATGAAATATTCGCGTTTCTTATAACTCATTGAATACTTTTTTCTTATTTTTTTTACTACAGTGTGCAGTGTTATATCGTGAGTTCTGCTTCAGATTTTGTTTACAGATATATTTCGTGAATTTTCTTATTTCAAAAACCTTGACTTCAGGTTATTATTTGATTGTTTTGACGGCCTTTTCCTAACCTTAATATGATAAAAAGGGTCTAAAAAGCCAAAATGTATTGTCACAAACCGTGTGTAAATAAAAACAACCGCAACAAACATTTTATGCTTGCAAATCAAATAATATAAGACTTAGCATTTCTCCATGCTTCGAGATTTTCCACACTCAGTCTTCATTTTAGTTTTGCTATTTGTTTTTGTAAATATTCTTTGTCATAAATTTTTTTATTAATTTAAAAGTTTATTAACATGCTTCGTTAATGAAAATTTTGGAAAAATTGAACAGTGTTTACAAAATTTATTTCCCAATGTAAGTGATATTTTTTTGTATAATTTTATATAAATTAAAGGAAACATGTTATTACATTCTAGTTTTAATGTAACAGACAACTTATGTAGTAATCTAAGGGGGTACCAAAAATTACGATGTTAGGACTATAATTTTATTATTTATGCGGGTTTTTTTAGAGTTAAGTTTAGCGACAAAAACGCCCCGTCCTGAAAGGAATAGTCCTTACGCATTCACCCTGTCCCTAACAAGCGGCTCGCAGAAAATCGCCCCGTCCTGAAAGGGTTAACAAACTTACACAGTAAGTGATTATAAACACAATTAAGACTTTCAATATCCTACACTTTCATGAAGAATACATTTATATTACTTTAATAACAACTTTACAAAAAATTTCCAGAATTTAAAGTTTCACAATTTAAATCAATAAATTTTGCTCATCAAAAATGAGTTAAGAAATCTTTTAAAATGACACTAACTAAATACATAAGTTTACAATGAAATAACCTACCAGACCAATCTCTTAAAAAAACTATTATGCATAATCAACAATAGAACTCTCTTTGTTAACAGAAGTTCTTTATTCAACCTTAAGCCTGTACTATTTCATCACAGCAAAATAACTGACAAGAATGCACAGAACTTAGACATTCAAAAATTAATGTAGGTACATATTTTATTTCATTGTATGAAATTTCTATCACATAAATGTTCCAATTGGTTGAAAATATCTGCAAATTATAGCAGTAATGAAGTCTTAGTAAAATTCTAAAATACTTCAATTATCTAATGATTACAGGGTTACAACATATAACAAGCAGTAGCAACTGCAATAAAAACTTGATATAAAAGGAAAGTAAAAACAAAGAAACCCATAAAAAATTAATGATTGAAAATATTTTTAAACAAAATAAAAAAAATATAGTATGAATTTACCGATTTTCATCACATTTATCAAGTCTTTACCTTGATATAATGAAGCAATTTAACAGAAATTTCTATAGTTTTTAAATGTTCAAACAAAACATTCACAATTCATAACAACTTACGGATGTTCTGCACCCTGTTCACTAGTTAATTCACTACTAGGAATCATGAAACTTGGTTCGTCATAAACTTCACCAGAATCTGTAAATACATAATAGGAACGTTGAGGTTGAGCTTCAGCTGTTGTTTCCCTTTCCGGATATGCACTTCTAGATGTTCTTTCTTGATATGTTTTATTCCTTTGCCTGTAAAATTTGAAACTATGCAATATATATATATACAGTGGACTACAAAAGTGTTCATACACTTGCAATTTCCAACACAATTTAATGTTTTTGACTAATAAAAACCAATGTATTGGAATTTGAATTTTTTTGTACCTACAACTTGTTCTTAATAGAACGACATATGATCAATTTTTTAAAAATAGTATTATTTTTAAAAATTAATAATCAAAAAGCTACTAAAAATTACATCACAAAAGTCTTCCTACACTTAACAAAAATCTGAATGCAGTTTTAAATACTCTATTTCTTTCTTAATTTAGTACTTAGTAGGATATCTTTTAGTGTCCACAACAGCTTTCAAACGTCTTGGTATAGATTTAATCATTTTTTTGGGAATTTCTGCATCGATTTTCCTTCCATTCTTCTGTGATCATTTTTTTACTTCACATTTTGTATTTATATGTCATGCTTTCTTTTTTTTAAAATCAAATTCTCACCAAATATGTTCTACTGAGCCAAAAAAATTGATTTAGGAGGTGTTTTCAGAATCTGGAACAGTTATAGAGACACGAGAGCAGTGCGCTTGGCATCATTATCCAGTTATAAATTGAAGTCTTCTCCAATATCAAATTTTGGGGTGGATAATTTAAAATTTCTCTTTAAAATATTTAAGTAGAGCTTATGATTCTCAAGACCATAAAAAAATACCAAATTACCTATTCCTGAAGCCAATTTACACCACCACGAGAACACATCCACCTCCATGTCTCAGCAGATGGGTGGAGTTCTTGTTCCACATAAATTCATTGGATTAAGTTCCTCATATTTTCATTTACAAACTATTATATGCACGTCACAACCAAAAAGTTGAATTCTCAGTCATCCCAATCAATTTGCTGTCAATTTTGAATTTTTTGAAACTTAATCCCAAGAATCTAGTTGGATCAAAAAACCATGGACGTGGAAGTGTTCTTGGGTGCGGGTGTAAATCAAGTTCAGGATTAGGTAATTTGGTATTTTATTATGGCATTGAGAGTCATAAACTCTTTTTAAATATTTTAAAGAGAAATTTGAAATTTTCCACCCAAAATTTGAATATTGGAGACAACTTCATTTTTTAACAGGATAATGATGCCAAATGCACTGCTCACAATGTAAGCCAGGCACAAGACTTCCTCGACAGACCAGTTGTCGAGAGGACCGCCACATCGTATGAAATGCACACGTACAGACAACTGCTTCATCGGCTACCATCTAGGCACAGGTAGCATCTTCACTAGCGGCCCCTGTGGCTCCTCGAACCATATAAAAGTGCCTGTCTGAAGGACATTTGGAATCGCGGTGCCCATTACGCATGCTGCCCTTGACGCCCACCCATCGATGCCTCTGTTAGGAGTGGTGCCACGCACGAGGAAACTGGACTGCAGTGGAATGGAACCAGGTCGCCTTTAGCGACAAATCCAGATTCAATCTCAGCAGTGATGACAATCATGTTCATGTGTGGAGACCCCGTGGTGAGCCTCAATATTGCCATTGCTTTTCGATGACACACCGCTCCCATAGCTGGTGTGATGGTATGGGGTGCCATTGCCTACAATACACTGTCACCCCTAGTAAAGATCCGTGGCACCATGAAAGCCCAGTGGTATGTCCATGACAGCCTGCAACCACATGTGTTGCCATTCATGCAATGGCTCTCATGAGCCATTTTCCAACAAGACAAACCTCAGCCTCACACCGCAAGGGCATCACAAGACTATCTCTGCACTGTTACTACCCTTCCATGGCCTGCCCAATCCCCAGATTGGTCTCCAATCGATCATATCTGGGATCATTTGGGATGGCGAGTTGGGCATCCCACGAGTTTGAAATAACTAGAGGCAAGGTTACAGCTAATATGGAACAAAATGTATCAAGACATTATACAGATCTTGAATGCTTTAATGCCTGATCGTATCCAATTGTGCATTCATGCTAGAGGAAGTTCAAAAGGGTATTAAATACTCCGTTCTTTTGTTATTTTCTGTGAAATAAATTATTCTTTTTTTTTATTTTCTAATAATTTACTTACATTAAAGTAGTCATTACGTATGTAAAATTTTGTTTCATTTTGACAACTCCTTTGGTGAACTAATTTTTTTGTCCATGAGTGTAATTTATCCTCAGTTGTAATAAAGCACCATAGCTGTCAACTTTTGAAAGTGACAAAGATTAAAAAAATGCAGTGTTAAAAAAAATTATTATTTTTTTTTTAAAAAAAAGCAGGATATACAAATATTTTTCGAAAAAATGTGAAGAAAAATTCAGATATTTCGATGAAGAAAGTACTCATAAGAAACCCTTATTTTGTATTTTCCCTTATGTAAACTTATACACACTAGGGCAAATTTAAAGACATACATATAGCAATATATAAGTAATGATTTTGCAATAAAGATGACTTTATAAAAGTACACTGATATTATTACTCAACTTATAGATTATATTTATAAAAAAAATAGAGAATGCAATCAGTTAATGATCCAATTGGAAGAAATTGACACCAAGACTACAATCAAATGATAACCATTGAGTGCTTGGATTGATTTATAATTTTTGAGATATCTGGTGTAGATTTTGAAAGTTTTATAAGTAAAAGAGGATATCTATATGGAATGTCATCAACCTTTAACACTAAGGCCAGTACCTTTTCATAGTGCCAAATTTCTTTAATGACACAAGCAATCTAAACTGAAGTTCATACTTTTTTTTTAGACATTTTTGCCCTTGAATTACTGAAGGATTGTCAGACATAAATAAGACTAAATGTTCAAAAGGTATCTGATGTTTTTTAAATTCATCTACTGGAATCCACAATGAAATTTCGAATTTGAAAAGATAACTGATTTACACATTTTGCAGGATCTAAGTGACCACAATCAGATAAAATTTATAGTTGGTATCATTACTGCCATCATATACTGTTGAAGAAGGACTTGTTCCACATGTCTAGTCATATGCCTTTTCTGACTATTAACTAGTTCATCAATCACAGCAAAGGCATAAATCGTTGCACATCCCTACCGCTTGGTAATGTCAGACTTTGGAAACATTTTTCAAAAAAAGAGGAATGGTCTGAATAGCTGCAATCAAACAAACATTAAGTTGTACATAAATTGATTTAAAAAAAGACTTCATCCCTGCTTACATATGACTAGACATCAAGAAGAAAGTCTAGTGGCAGTTAGCTGGAATCGAATTCTAATCAATTGCCATTATATTTCTCATATGTACAAACTTTGGAGCTTACACAGATGGGCAATATTATATTGGCGAATGTGATGAATGCATATATTATAATAACAAAGTCACACAATGTATATCCAGTGCCTTTCCTACTAGGATGTGTTACTACAATCCAAGTCCTTTTAATGATATTATTTATACATTTTAAAGTATAGTGTGTTGTTGTGTCCAATCCTTCAGGATCTAGTGACAGCTAAATCATATCCATGAGATCATTACCCCTAGCAAAGTCCAGCACCAGAAGTGGACTCGCATGTACATCTTCACAAGCTAACCCTAAACAATTGAGGATATGTTCAGGGGAGGCCGGCAGTAGGTGACACTTGGGACAAGTCTGAAAAACCTTATGGCCAGATTTGAAGGTCATGCATTTCAAATACCCACTGAGCAATCTGGACACAGTAGTTTGATAATTTCTGTCAAATTCCAAAGTAACCCCAGGGCTTTCCCTACTAATCCCAGGATGGTCGGGAGGGGCCATCCAGACTTGCATATCCTTAATTTTCATTAAAGAGTAAATCTCACGATATGTGAGTGCATAATCAGTGGTCGCAATCTCAGCAGCCTCTTTTAGCCAAGAAATATGCGACTTCATTTCCAGGGACGTTAACATGGGAAGGGATCCATTGAAAGTGTGTGACAGGCTCACACATCTTTTCATTAACATGTCCTTTGGGTTCTTTGGGGACAGAAATAATGGCAACTCTTTTCCAACCAAACCCAAGAAGTGAAGTGTGAAGGAAAGATGCAAATTAGGAAGCTTTAATATATCAGAAGTTAGAGTAAGTGAGGTGGCAATTTGGGGAATGTGATGATAATCCGTCATTCAAGCATGAAGAGGTTTTGGAAAGGTTAAGTGACAGCCAACAGAAGTTATTCGTGACAGAGAGCCCTTATGTCAAAGTGCATACCATTGCACTCCAGTAAACCGCAACTTCAACTAGGACTAGATTAATCGCTACTTCATTCGACATTAAGGTAGGAGTGAATATTTAATAGTCGGATCTGTAATAGTATTGGAATTGAGCTTAGGCTAGTTAGTTAGTTGATAGTGGTCCGGGTTACGTTATTTCGATATTATATATATTGTGTGTTTAGCCTCCATACTTTCTCTCACATATATTTTCTAATCTGTTAGAAGTTTAAGTTTAAGATCTTAATAAAGTCATATTAAGATCATGGCAGCTTCTAGTTCTTCATTTATTCCTACACCTCTAGCTCACGCTGATAATGAAGGAGAAAGGCAGCCGAGGGGGCGCCCTTACAAGTGGACGTCTCTATATTTTGCTATGGTTTTGAGCTTAATGAATATTTGAATGCTCATGAAGTCATCCACACGAGTCCAGTCCTGCAGGTATTGAATGGAGCTTTGGCTATCTGTAAGGATACAAATATGGCTAGAGTCAGTTCTGTTAAGGATGAACTTATATCCCACATCTATAGCAGTTAATTCACTTCTGAGGACTGAGCAGTTTTCTGGGATGCATCTAGAAAGCTTCTTGATGAAGGCACCGCTCCCTGTGCAATTTTACTTGTCTTTACTACCATCGGTGTATATCAATATGGCATCACTTGGAATACCATTTATGACCTACAGAGCAAACTGTCGCAGGCATTCGGGTGCATCTGAGTTTTTATTTGTATGGGACAGAAATTCAGCGTGGAAGCGAACTCCTGGCAAGCTCCCAACCGGGTTGACACAGGGTCTCAGAGATGTTGCTCAACTGATTGGGAAATTATCTTCATTTTAATGGCCAGAATAAATGGACTATTCTTTTTTAATCTCTGGTTGTTTTTCCATTTACATAAGTATTCAGAGGTTCAAATTCTTGTTTTCATAAATTTTTAATTTATTTTAGTATTTAAACAAGTTTGAGTTTCTAACAAGACTTAGAGGTGGAAGATTAGCCTCATAAAGTACTATCTCATTTGGGCAACTGTTTCTCAAGCCTGTTATAATGTGAGCTGCACTTAGGTGCACTCTTTCTAAGTGAAGGAGGTTAGATGGTGAGGCGCAGAAGTATACAGGAAACCCATACTCTAGTATAGGCCTGACCAGTGCAATATACGTTGTCCTGAGTGTTTTGGCATCAGTGTCCCATTCTTTGCCTGAGATGAACATAAGTCTCTTAAAGCTTTTGTTGACCAAATTTTGAATGAGTCAACTGCTCATGAATTCCTGGTCTAAGACGAAGCCCAAGTGCTTTGGATGTTTTACGTAGGAAAGAGGCTGGTCGTGAAAGATAACTTGAGGTTGATATGAGTACAGGCGCTTATTGGTGGTGAAGAAACTGACACATGATTTTGAGACATTGAAGATCAATTTGTGGTCGTTTGCAAAGTTCCGTACTTCAGTTAATGTTGAGGTTAAAGTTGATTCAATATGGTTCATGTCAGGGCTAGAACACCACAAGCCAATGTCATCAGGGAACATTCCAATATCACACTCTCCAGGAATGATCTTTTCTATCCCAGCAACATACAAAGAAAATAGCATTGGTCTGAGGACGGAATCCTGAGGGACACCCTGATGTGCTCTGTACCAGCTAGATAAGGTTTCCTTATACTTGACCCAAAAGAGTATCTCTAAGGAAATCAGCAATCCAAGAGAGGGCCTTTCTCATAATTCCAAATTTTTCATGAAGTTTTATAATGAGTAAATTCAACCCGAGTCTATTGAAAGCCTTTGAGAGATCTAGAAATGCTGCAACAGTATGGCTGGGAGGTTTAATATTTTGGGATTTTCCGATTCTCTTTGACAAAGATATAGGACTTGATCAGTAGTACTGTGTCTTCTCTGGTAGGCAAACTCTTCTTTCGGCAGGAGATTTTTAGAAGTGAGATGAAAAAGAAGTCTGGTGAGAATAATTTTTTCCCTTATTTTACATGGAATATTTGTTAAGGCAATAGGCCTGAAACTTTCAGGTGAAGTTGCTTTTTTGTCAAGTTTTCTAATTGGAAGAATAGTTGCCTTTTTCCAGTTTTGGGGGAGACGACCCCCACTCCAAGAGAGATTAATGATGACAAGCAATCTAAGTTTGGCTTGCTCACCAAGATGCATAATCATTTATCCATAAATGCCATCAGGACCAGGAGATTTCGAAAGATTCAAATCTCTGATGGCTAGTTCTAATTCTTGCAGTGAGAAGGGATCACTCACCCCCGTGTTCCCGTGTCCATGAGCTAGATTTCTTGCCCTGCCCTCAATGATTTTGTTTTGAGCAGTTTACTGATATTCATGTAGTATTTGCCCAAAACATCTGTTGCTTTTTTACCACTGTGGGGAATTCTCCTGTCTGGCACTAGTATTGTGTTACAGCTCTCAGTTTGGGGTTGTTTTTTGTCAATATTCTTAACCAGTTTCCGTAGTTTGGAGTCGGGAGTTCTAGAGTCAAAGGCTTACTTACGTTTAATCTCTCCATTGACTCTATTTAATTCAGCCCTGTTTGATGCTGTGTTAGTGATAGATGAGAGATTTGACAATTCTTTTCTCTTATCTAAGATGGGTTTTAAGATATCAGAATTGTGAGAGAAATATGGAGTGTACTTTTCAACTGAACCTCAAGTGACCAACTGCTTTGCTGCTCCCAGTATTCCATCACCAAAATTAATCCAATTACTGTTGATGTTATTAGTTAAAGGGGTAACATGTACTCCAGAATTCAAGTATACTATTTCACCTTTCTCACAATCAACGAAAGCAATTATATATATATAAACTGTAGGAAACACAAATACATGCAAAACACAAAAGGAGTTAAATTCCAGAGGAAGAAAAAAATAAACATTCTTCACTTGATGGAAATCAAAAGTAAGAATGAGTAGGAATCAATAGCTAAGGAGATACAATAAGCAAAAGGAAGGGCAATCTTCATGAATTTTTTAAAAACTGAATGGCAACATGCTCTACAGTTTTCAGGTACACATTTTTGCTCATTTTGTAAATATAAAACTATACATAACAGCTGTAAGAGGAGGATAATTAAACTTTTGTGAACATTAGTAAAAATGAACGATCTAGGGGTAAAACTATAATAAAAGACTGAAAAGCACAAAATTTATGTGCAACGCAGATAAAGTTGACAGGTATGAAACACCAACATTATTTACTCATTTAGGTAGCAAATTTAATGCTATTCGAGAATTCAGAAATATAAAGAATTGCCTTGTTTGAATTATTTATATTGTATAAGCACATTAACCCTATTTTGTACACATGAAAAATAATTTAAAGATAAATTATGTTTTAACTGCTCTGTGTGTTTCTTTCCAAAACTTCCTCTTTAGTGATTAAGGGACTGCTCTTTTAAAAGAATTGCATAAGGGAACTAAAACATAAGAGTAACACTTTAAAATGCTAGCTTACTAGTATATGATTCTTAATTTCTAAAACTTTACACAAATTAAAAAAAATATATACAATAATCAGTAAAATGTTATTTTTTCGATAAGGTAGTTTCCATACATAATTCTAACAAAAGCTATTATCTAATGTTTAGTCCTTAAACACATTTTTCTCAGGAAAACCAGATTTCATAATTTAAAGAGGAATTAATGATGAGTAACAATGGTTATATCAGATGTTACCTGCTAATTTAACAAACGGCATATTTAGTTCCATTCTAAAAACATTAAGGAGAAAAGGTTACAGTACATACCGAGAATCAGAGCTACTGCTGGATGACACAGAACTCTCTTTTGCTCTGCCTCGTTGTTGAGTTTGCAGTTCAGGAGAACTTGATTTCCTTCTCGATGTACTTGCTTGGGGTTGTACAATGGATGATTTAAAACGTTTTATTTTCAATTTCAATTTTCGATCTACATCTTCAGAACGCTTGCTTTCACGAAATTTCGAAGGAGATCTAGACACGAAAATTAGTATCATATTGAGGGGGGAAGCACACATAACACATTTATATCCATGCATTAATATAAAAAGAGCTGCACTTTGCTCTGCAATTCAAACAAATAAAATTAAAATGTATGCCATATTTCTAATAAATTTTATGAAGCAACTAAGAAAATTATCTCATTTATTACATAACTTCAAGGCCTAAAATATTTTTCAAATACATTTTTAAAAAAACAGAAGAAAAAAAATTTTCTACATAAAAAAGAAATGAGAGAGATCCAATAAATTATATTACTCACTTAGAACTAGAACTAGAGCTTGATGAAGCTCTAGTGCGTTTTATACTTTGATTTTGTTTTTCAAATAGATTGGATAATAATGCTTTGGATTTAATCTCACTCCTTTTAGAAGGAGCCTGCCACCCTCTAACAGGAACACCTCCTTCAAGTTCAATCTTTACTTCCATTTTCCTATTAGGATCTCTTGAAATTGTATAAGAAGTATCCGTGTCACTAGACCTAAATAGAAAATTTGTTGTTTTAAAAGACATTTATTTCCCCCTAATCTTATATATTAAAATTCTTAGGTAAACAAACCTATCTATGTAGGTATATATCCCAATTTTCTCAAGAACCACAAGATGCAGAAACTAGCAGAAGGTATCAAAAATTCGGAAATGATACGAGGAATCCGTTTTGACCATTTATATTCTGATATTCCACACAATTAGTTAAAAAGATTTTAACTAAAAGCCTTAAAATGCATCGTGGAGCCATCTGCAGATTATATCGGGAAAAAATTCTGTTTTTTACAAAAGAACGAAATTTTGCATATAAATAAATTTATTAAAAATTAATATAATAAAATTATAAATATATATTTCTTTCAATTTAATTACTTTACAATTTTTTTAAATAAAAAATGAGTCAAAATCGGTTCCTTTTTTTGAATACAAATTATAAGTTGATCGACTTGAAAAAATATTTTACACTAAAAAAAAAAGTTCATGCTTTTCCTTTTTTGCCGTGTGTAGAACAATATTATGCGTAATCTGTACAAAGATTGATAAAATATCTTAAAAATTACGGTTAAAAAAATAATATCTTACTTTCAATTTAATTATTTTACAATTTTTCAAAAATATTTTCAGAACTTTTATTTTCAGAGGTTTTTAAAACACGATCTAGTAATTTTGAAAATTTCTGTTACATACATAAACTATTCTTTTTAAAAAAAAATGTACTTTTGAGTTTCCGGTGGCTGCAAAATTAAACGAAAAAAATTGCCTAAAATGTCAGTAATAATTAATTTTAATTACATTATTTTTGTTTCATACTTTTTGATTACAAAAGCAATCGTTTCAATAGCTATTTGTAAATTTTTCTTTTATTAATTACTTATAGAAATTTGATTTTAATAAATATATATATGTTTTTTCAAAAGGATTATTTCTATTATTTCATTACTAAAGGAATTCTTTGTCAATTAAAAAGTACATTGTCTATTATTTATATGAAGTTTGAAAGCATTAACATATAAATGAGAAGCCCGAAAAAAAATCTTTTAATTTAACGAATAAACAAATGATATATACTCAAAAAAATCTACCTTTATTTTAAAGCTCAATTCAATACTTCTCCCCGAAGAAACCGACAGCACGATTGTTAAATCGGCTGCGCTTTACGAAACGGAAGTTCCCAGGTTCGAAACTGAAGAGGCAGAAACTTTCAATTTTGCATTACGCTACTTTTTAAAGCTTTACTCGTAGCATCATAATCGTTTTCTTTTTATTATTGCTTCCCATTAATAATTTTTAAAATTTTAACGCAATATTTTTTTTTATAAGTCATACATCAAAATTTGAAGCTATATCTTATCTGTGAGAAGGAGGGGAAGATAAAACAATGTTACGCTAAAAAGAACCGTGTTCGGGCTATAGAGAGAGGGGAAAGAAACCTGTCTTAAAACAAAAATAAGTGGAATGGAGCGAATTTCGAAAAAGAGAAATTTTTTGACATAATTTTAGAAATCACACCCATTGTGCACGTACAAACACACACAGAAATGCTGGTGTCACGAGGAAAATAGAAAGCCCAAGCAACGCCGGGCTAAGCAATGGGGGGGATCATTTTGAAAATGAGTATTAAAAGTTCTGATTTTGTGAAAGAAAGGAAAAGTTTATAATAGCCTGTCCAACGCTGGGCCATGCAGCTATTTCGAAAAAGGGAAATGTTTTGACACAATTTTAGAAATCACTCACATTGTGCATGTACAAACACACACACACAGAAATGCTGGTGTCATGAGGAAAAGAGAAAGCCCGAGCAACGCCGAGCTAAGCGGTGAAGGGGGTGGGAAGCCATTTTGAAAATGAGTAGTAGAAGCTCTGATTTTGTGAAAGAAAGGGAAATTTATAAAAGTAGAGGTAGCCCGTGCAACGCCGGGCCATGCAGCTAGTACAATTATAAAGAAAAAAAAGACTACTTGATTAAAAATATAACAGAAGAAAAAACTGTTTCCTAACTATAATTAATATAACTCAAAAATGTTACAAAATACAATGTTTTGTCCATATTACAAAAAAAAAAAAAAAAAAAAAAAAAATGGCATTAGTTTAAATCAATCATTTTGAAATAATTTTTAATGAGAGGTGCCAGCTTTTCTTCTCAATTTGTTACACTTTCTAACAGGTTTTAATAATTATTTATTAACATCCAATTTTAAAGCAACTCAAGAGATGTTGGTAACAGATCTCGTAATTTTAAAACGCAGTCAACTGTTGATTACATTTGAATTGCCCCCCCACCCACTCTAAGTTTCTACACCATACTAATGCGAGATGGGAAACTATCTTCCATTTTTTGTACTATATTTTAACCCTTCTCCCCCCCAAATACATTTATAAAAGTTTCTAAACAAATGAAGCTTTATTAATTACTTAAGTGAGTTCACTTTCATCTTAAATATATTAGCAGGGATATAATAAACAGATTTTTAAATAATTAAATTGCAATTCTTTTAATTTACCTAACAATCTTTTTTGCTTTACATTGTATGAAGAAATTACAGAGATAAATTTATAAAATAAAGGGTGATATATATTTTTTAAAAAGTAGATGTTAAAAAAACGATAGAAAACTGCATCAATCATGGTTCTGTATCTTGTTGTTCCTTCTCTAAAATAATTCAGAATAGAGAATGAACATAACCATTATCAGTGGCATAGCTAGTTCTGAGTGGGCCCCGTATCAAAACTTCTTCTGGAGCCCTTTTTTTAGAAAAAAACCCCTGTTAGTGGTACTGTAGTTACACATGTTGGGGCCCTGTAGCTTGGGGGCCCTATATCATTGATACGGAGGTAGCTACACCCTAGACCAAGGGTGGCGAACCTTTATGGATCAACGTGCCATTTTTTCCAAAGAAATGCTAAATGAGGTATACACGTGCCGTGAAATAATTTTGACTTGTGATTATTGGGAAAATAATAAAACTAAATACTAACAACACAAAGCTCTTTACTTACTACAGAAAAAATGCATTTTGTATTTAATAGTAGTAAATGTTTTAGTTAAACGTATAATTCAAATTATATAAAGTAACAGTGTGATTTCTGCTGTTGATTAGATGAAAAATAAATTATATTAGGATCAGATAAAATGTTACTTTAAGCATAAAGCATGCTGAATTGGAGTAGTCATATGTCAAATGGTTTGTTTCTAAGCAAGTCTTTAATGTTATTCATCTCTGAAAATAACGACTCGTAGGCATAGGTTGATGAAAATATGGTTAAAATAGCATAAGCCTGCTTCTTCAAATAGTTAAATGTATATAGAATAAAAATTAATGTTTCCAAAAAATTTCGTTACTGCCATTTTGCCATACTTATATTGCTTGTTAATCTTTCTGTTTCAATCAATTCTAACTCTTTCCTTGTTTCAATAAAGTTTTGAATCAATATTGAACTAGAGTAGAAATTAATAAGTTGCATTTCAAATTGTTCAATTTCCGACATCAAATTGGTGTAAATTCAGTTTATCAAATGATGTCACATCAGGGTACATAATAAACTAGAGCGTTTCTGATAATTCTTTGAACTGAGAAAACCTCACTGAAAATTCCTTGATTGAACAATCAATCGTCGTGCATCATTTTGATCGGTGGCGTGCCCAAAATATTGTGCTGCATGCCAATGGTTTGCCATCCCTGCCCTAGACCATAAAAAAATATCAATGTTCTCTCTGGATTAAATTTCATTCCCTTATTTTTTCAGAATATCTACCTGAAGTTCTTAAGGCTCCTGTTGACACGTCACCATGAAACTCTGAGCATAATGTTAATCCTCTCTATCTATGGAGTTTATTTCTCTTCTATTTACATCTAGGGTATTACTTTAACATTTATGGAATAAAATGCATTAAAAAAAGCGAAAAAAATAAATAAATTTCTCTCATTATTTTGATTTAAAAAATAAATAAATTTTAAAGAATTCAATGCAACAGTTGTATTTAATTCTTTTTAATGCCAAAATACTTTTTTATATAATAGCTTGTTAGGAATCTATGAAATTGGCAACAGTAAGCATCCTTACAAAGCATTTGTGGGACAAACAAAATAAAGGAGTCCGTACAAAAAGAGGTTTCATCCTTTATATAATATCAATATGCTATGTGCCTCAAAACTTACAAATAGTGTTATTGAGCCTAGAATAAAAAAAACATGGATGCACTATAGCAATTTTTTTACAAGTATTATACATATAACTAACTTCGGATTCTGTATCAAACTTTCCAAAATCAATCTTACATGATGTAAGGTTTTATCCATTGTGTCTAACTGACAAGGAGAGGGCACGACTAAGGTAAATTCATTTCGGGTCGAGACTTTGTGCAATAGTAGTACTCCTATAGGGTGTTCAACCCTCAATGTAATTCTGCCAAATGGCCAGTCAATTCCAAGAAAAAAGCCTTTAAAATTCATGCTTAGCTTTTATACAATTAAATTTCAAGTTCCTCCAACGATTTCATAGCTTAATTGATACATTGTCTGCATACTATGCGCGAGGTTTGGGTTCGATTCATCAGTCAATTTTTTTCATTTCATTTAATTATTTTAAAAATAAAAAAACTTATTTATGAAAGGCTTATTAAATATTAAATGATATTTTATGTAATTTTGTATTTTATAAAGTAAAAACAATAAAATAAATTTATTATTTAAATTATTTAAAATAATTAATAATTAAAATTAATCAATAAGAATTATTATTAAAATTAATAATTTATTATTAAAATTAATAATTTATTATTAAAATTATTATTAAATTCATTATTAATTTTTTAAAAAGGACTTAAATGTTTTATAAAATTATAAAATAATTAATTTAATAATATATATATATATAATATACTTTATAAATTATTCTATATTATATATAATATTTTATATAATTACAGTAATCTTTTTGCTTTATAAAATACAAAATTACATAAAATGTCATTTAATATTTAATAAACCTTTCATAAATAAGTTTATTTAATTTTAAAAATAATTAAATGAAATGAAAAAAAATTGACCGATGAATCGAACCCAGACCTCACGCATAGTATGCAGACAATATATCAACCAAGCTACGAAATCATTGGAGGTAATTGAAATTTAATTGTATAAAAGCTAAGCATGAATTTTGAAGACTTTTTCCTCTGAATTGACTGGCCATTCAGCGGAATTACATTAAGGGTTGAAAAGCCTAAAGGAGTACGACTATTACACCAATTCTCGACTACAAATGAATTTCCTTAGTCGTGCCCTTTCCTTGTGAGTTCTTTTTCTGCAATTTAGCTGAAATTCCAGACAGCAGGGACGAATGGGCATGAAACACCAATGTTCCGACTTTGCACCAAATCTTGTAAGCCTTCAGCTTCATTCAATTTCTGGGGAATTACTTGTGAGCATTGTGTATTTTTCATGAAATGGCAGCATATTAATACCATCAAATTTTTAAAAATGGCAGAGTAAAAAAAAAACAACACCCATGCAGAACTAACATTTTAAGCAAATGAAAATAAGGGATTAACAATATTTTAAATTTTATACACACAGATCCTGATATAAAAATAGTTTTTAAATGATACACAAGAAATTTCCCAATAAAGACATTTCATTTTCAAGAGAAGTACTCATATGAAACACTTATTTTGAATTGACTTGATTTAAAAAAACTCATACACAATAAGGTAAATTTTAAGTCCTTTATAGTAACATACCAGAATGGAATGACAGTACATACACTTTTATAAAAAAAATAATGTGAAATTATTTCTCAAGTTTTACATTCTATTTATAAAAGGAATGTATACATACACGAAGTTAACAATTCAGCTGGAAGTTGACTTCAAGGATACAATGAAGTGATAACCATCGAGTACATGAATGTTGCAAAAAATTTTAAACTTTATTGTTCTAACTTTGGAAGCTTGAAAGATAGAATACATCTATGAGCACTGCATAAAATTTTTTAAGATAAAGCAGCAGCACCTTTTCCCATTGCCAAATTTATTAGATGACACAAGTAATCCATACTTAACTTATTTCCATTCTTTCCTTTGCATCATTTGCAGAAATATTCATCATAAATGAAACATGTTATTGTTGTTTCTGATGCCACCTGTGTCTGATGGTGTCAGATTGAGGCCATGAAACTCATCATGGCAAAGGGCTAGATTATACGCCTGTCGTTAGCCGTAGTTTTAGGCACCATGCAGGTGACAGTATGATTTAGTTCGTTTTTACCCCAATTTTGAGGGAGAAAACCCTGGGGGTGGTCAGGAGCCTCCCACCTCTCTTCCCTTACACCAATATTACAAGAGGACTTTTGGCTCGATGGCTATTTAGAGCATATCCATGCCATGAAGGCACTAAACATTTACAGACATCCATGCCTTCTCCGAGATTAAAACCCAAGTCCTATGGCACAGCAGTCAGCGTCACTAAACACTTAACCCAATGGGTGGCAAAAAAATGCAACATAATGCTAGCAAAGTATCCCACTTTTTAAAAATTCATCCAATAAAATGCCCAATCAACTTTGGAATTGTAAAAAAAAGTCACTTTGAGCTTGATATTTTGCAGGATCAAAGTGACCACAATGTGACATAATTTATAGATTGTATCATTAATGCCTTGTGCAAAAGGACCATGTTTCATACATTGAATTATGTGCTCTGATTAGAGACTGGTCACTAATTACAGCAGATTATTTAGTCCTTGCACATCAGTACTACTTGTGAAGCATTACTGAGGGAACAGTACTTAAATCTTGATTACATTTCCCTGGACATCATCCATGAAAAAACGATAAATTTTGCACAACTGCTACTTTGTTCCTCGGTTGTGGCAAGGTTTGTAGCTTTCACATGATCGGTAACATTATATTGGCCACCTTTACAAATTTATATGTCAATATGATATACTTAACTGAGTGCATAACCGAGTTTAGGAATGCATTAACACAATCGAATTATTTTTTATATATTCGTCTGAAAACGTCTTATTTCGCCTTTGTTAGACATAGTGTTAAGAATCAACAAAATATATCATTCAGCAATATGAAGCATAAGAAATACAAACATTCCAAAAAGTTGCTCTAGAGCAGAGATTTCAAAACTTTGTCTCATAGACCCCTTGCAATGTTTCTCAGTTTTGGGGTAAACCCCTGCTTACCTAATACTGAAGTATTTTGCAAATTTATCAACTTAAATATCTTTTTGACAGCTGTGTATAGAGCTACTTACATTAAAAGATTTAAATTTCTAACTAGTGAAATATATTGTTTAAAACTAACGATACTCATATTAATTCAATTAAAGTTTAATAAAAACATAAAATAACTGATCAACAAACAAATGTTTATAATGGGAGGTAGCAATCTGGTACTTCAATAACAAATTTTCAACATTTCGCATCAATCTTGTCAGGTTTAACCATAAATCTTCTCTGTTTTAGTATATAATGTCCAGTCTTTTCTTTTTTATTTTGGAGATTGGCAAATGCACTGAAACTCCTTCTCACTAGCAAAAACAGTTAAAAACTTTCTCACAATAATTAATAATTCGGGATAAATAAAAGGTATGTCTTTTTAAAGCCAAAATTGCTGGCATCCAATTCTATAAACTTTACTTCAAGATCTCCATCAACGCTTGTTCCGATCACTTCCTCTTGTAATATGACTTTTTTTTTTCAATATAACTCAATGGATTCATTGCCTACTTTGGTATAAACCATACTCAAATCACTCACAAACCTAGTTTTAAAATCTGAATAAAGGGCATATAAACGTTAAAACATCATTTTCCTGGCTGATTGTTAGTATCCAATTGAGAAACTGACAAAATTCGCGACGTCCAATATAATACTCCTATAGCTTCATTACGGCATGAAATGATGGTCCTTGTTTGAATAAAATTTATGCTGTCACCTTGTAATAGCAAATTAACCTCATTAAATTTAGTAAAAAAAAATCTGTTAAATAGGTAAAATCTGGTTTCCATTTAACTAAATTTTCTTCTAAAATTAAAGTCACAGTCTGGTTTAATGAAAGTCACTATCCTAGACCCCCAAATTATTTTTTCGCTGACATGGACGCCTTTCTTACAGGTAGTCATAGACCCTGGGGATCGATATGAACCACTTTGGGAGTCACTGCTCTAGAGAAAGAAAAAATACAAATGATTCGCGAAAGGAAATTGCACGTATGAATGAATTAGGAACCAATCACTAATGAAATATGATATACATGAAGGTCAAATTACATGAATTTTTTAAAAGCATAATGATTGGTTCTACGGTTTTCGCCAGACTTTTTTCTGGATAAATAAGCGGATGACTGAAATTTCGCGAAAATGCGTAAAAATGATCGACATAGGCGTAAAAGCACAATGAAAGCCGGAATTTTTTGTAAAAAGCCTAAAAGTTGAAGAGTATGCATGTGAAAGAGAACAAGACTATTTAAAAGAAACTTTTGGCTCTTATGTGTGAATGCTATTTGAGGCCCTTCATAAGTCCAGAAGCGGCAGGTTAATTTAATAGTTTTCAACAGTTCAAATTTTTTACTTTTATTCCAAAGGTTGATAAAAAATTTATTATCTTAAAATTCACTAAAATTTACACATAGTAAATAAACTAGAAAAAGATTCTAAATCCATTCCACAATACATAGATGTGTTGCAAATGGTTGAAATTAAGAAAAGTCAATATTAAATCAACATCTAAGATATTATAACCAAATTGAGAAAAATATAAAATGCTGATTTAATTATTATTTGTAATTTCATATATTGCTACATAACCAGAATTCCAATTTGTTCAATACTTACCATGGGCTTGAACTTGGAGACGAATCTCTCAACCTCCTTTCTTTGCTACGACCACGTCTTTTGCGTCTTTCCAAAAATCTACTTTTCTGAGGTTTTTCCTCTGCAACTGTTGAAGCTCCCGATTTTCCATCGGTGTAATATTCGCTCCTAATTCAAAAAGAAAAGGAGGAAAAGATTACTAGAAGCATATGATTAAATAAGAATTTTCTCAGTTACAAATTAAGCTCAATGGAATGCATTATTTGCATTTGTGGAAACAATGCACCTGTGAAATTCTTATTTTTGAGGGAAAAAGTGATTTATGAATATCTGAATCCAAATTACAAAGGGAAAGGTCATAAAAATTGTAGCAATCTCCTTGGGCAATTGGTTATAAACACAGCAAAAATTCCCTAATTTTAAGTTTAAGTAAAGCACTTAAATTTGGAAGTCAAAAAATTATTTTGATATTTGGGTTATTTAAATCTTGTAGATGGTAAGGTGCATTATAGTCAATACCAGTAGAACTTTAAAATCTAAAAGTTTCTGTTTTAAGTAGTTTTCCACATTTAGTACAAACAAGTTTAAAAACCATTTCTTAGACAATTCAGTAGTCACCCAAGCTTTTTTATTAATTGAACTGTGAAAAGGTAAATTAGTCTTATTTAGATTTTTTCATTGTACGAGGGCAGAGCCGATCCTAGGGTGTTGGCCGCCGCGTGGAAAGACCTAATGTGCACCCCTCTAAAGAACATTCTGCTTCTTGTCTTTGTAGAAACTAGGAAACGCGCGACTCCTTGGTGGTCGCTACACAGACAACCCAGGCTCCTCGTAAATGATTATGACAGCTAAACATCGACACTTTCAGAGACGATTACGTCAGCCGAAACTATGAAATCGAATTCCGATGACTTTGGAACTATTCATCGGGGACTTTATTATCCACTAATTACCACATATAAGGACTCTGATACTTTGTATGACATGGGACAGAGGGTTTTGTAAAAACCCAGTCTCCGACTGACCCCAGCTTCAGTTTGTCTTTGTAGACTCCACACACGGTTTTCCTGCCCTAGACCACGCCCCCCTTTTTTAAGCCGTCTACCCCAAGCTGGATTGTTTTATCAGTTTGCATCGAGCTGGCTTTTAGGATTTGGCGACAATTTTCGCCTGGTTCCTGCATTTTGGACAATCGTGGTCCTTTCTACAGGCTTATTTTCTACATTTTCCTGAATTTTATCGGAATTGGCTGCAACACGCGGTGCTGTTACGACTCATGCTGGCACATCGTCTATTGGATTTTAGAACACACGTTAGAACTCTGCCCACAGGAAGTGCGAAGTCTCTGACCAAAAGAGACAGAGGGGATGAAGCAATATAAAAAAAACGATTCTAAATCTATGAGTAAAATAAAAAACGTTCATCATTTTTTAATAATAGTTAGTGTCTAAGAATCTAAAATAATAAAATAGATTTCAGATTTTCATGAAACAATCAATCGTTACATATAGTTAGCTTAAAAATGTCTCTGAAATGTATTTTTATCCAAAATAATAGACGATGTACTTTTTAATTAACAAATAATTAATTTAGTAATGAAATAATCCTTTTTAAAAAAACATATATATACATATTAGTAATTAAAATCTATTTTCTATAAGTAATAAATAAAAGAAAAAAAATCAGATAGCTTTTGAAACTATTGTTTTTTTAATACTTGAATAAACATATAAGTTATAAAAAACAGTATGGGGGAAAGCCTAGATATATATTTACATGTACTGAAAAAAACATTCAAAAAGAAAAAAACTATCTGATAAAACCATTGATATTTTATTTTAATTTCATACTTTTTCATTCCACTGTGATTGTTACAAATTTTGTGTAATGAACGCTTAAAATAGGGTAAATAATTTATACCTGAAAGTGTAATACATTAATATTACATTCCGTTGCATTTATTTTATGTTAAAATCTTGCCACCACACCTCTCCCTTCAAATTTTAGTTTTATTATGATATAAAAAAATAGTGATAACACTGATCAACGGAATAAATTAAAAGAGAGCGCACTGGGGCATGGCATAGACAAAACAAAAGGGAAAGCTTTGCTTCACACAAAAAAAGATAGATGTATGCTGTCACGGGCTTTTTATACATATGGCAGAATTTTTTCCTACTTCCTTGACAATTGTTATATTTTGGAAACTTCACACAATATCTTTATAAATTATAGCCTATGTGTTATTCTGATGTATAAGCTATATTATTGTATAGTTTCATTAAAATCCAAACATACTTTCACATTTATAATATATATCTTGATTTTATTTTGAGAAATTACAAAAATTTGCTTGCTTGATTGATAGAACTAATGTGGCCTGGAGCTACCCCCATGTTTTGCCCGCCCGCGTGCGGTGCCCACACTGTACACCTCCTAGGATCGACCCCACACAAGGATAAAGATTTATAAACCAGCATAGGTTTTATCATGTGATGACCTGAAGCATTACTGCACATAAGTAATTTTAAATAGTATTTTGATGCCTTGAAACTTGGTGCAACTTTTTCGTCTTTAGAAATATGTGCTCTTAGGCATAGTTTCATCGGCACTGAAATATTGGTGTGTTGAATACCCAGTCTCTTCAATAATTCTTTTAAATCCTATTGGGTAAATTCTTAGGCTTTTTAATCAGCTGATGCCGTTTCACCATCTATTTTTGGGCTTTGTAGTGATAAGCGTTTTCTCATGATTAAACCACCCTTTGTAAGCTAAAAAGTAAATTAGTAGCAGTTACTCCATTTTTCTTTACATAGTTGTAAATTTTAGAGAATTTGTATATAATAGTATTGGTGCTCAGTGGAATCTTTTTTATTTATCAGTCTTTCATCAGGATGCGAAGGGCTTTTTCCCTCAGTTTAATTATTGCTACCCTAGGACAAGATGCCATGTTTGAGGAGATAAAATAGCCTGCAGTTATGTAATTTCTAATTTTCTGTTCATTTTTCCTTATAGTCTGTATAGTCACTTCATCTAAAACCAACGATTTGGCAACAGATACCTTTACACCCTTTTTGAGCAGATCTAAAACTTGGTAACTAATTCCATAGAACAAAAAAAGGCTTTTAAGAGACATTTAAAATATATATATTGTCAGATTAATACATAAGAATACAAACATAAATTATGCTCTTGTTAAAAAGGATTGATACCTATTAACTCATAAATTTTTAATTTATGAAATCAAAAGGGAGAATTAAGGAAAATTCGCGATAGTACATACACATTTGAATGAACAATGCCAAATAAGGTGAAGAAAAACATGATTCAAAAAAACTCTCATCAAACATGCTCTCACTCGCAAATGAAAACTTATAGCAAAAAAACTATTTATTTTACTCAAGAATGCAGGTGAGGGTATGCTGACAACACTACAAATACAAGAGAAGTTTTGGTTCTGAAGTATCTTTCGCACTTGAAAGATTAGATTTAATAAGCAAAAGAACAGGGATTTCAAATTATATAAAGTTAAACTTGTTACATTAAATGTTGTACACCAGTTTACCCCAATTCTTGAACCATGTTAAGAGTTAATTTGTGTCATAAGTAGTACCAGTATTTAAAAAAAAATAATTAAACCTTTAACCTTGTGCTCTACTTTTGAACAATGCTTGGGAAGAAATAACAGAAAAAAATGCTATCAATAATATGTAGTATCGTGTCATGCTTAACAAGTGTAGGAATTCGATAGAGGCAGGATCGTTGCCTATCAAGAGTGTGGATTATTGTTCCATGGATATCGCCAGTCCCACTGGTCGAAATCCAACCACTGTTGTACGAATATGAAATTAATGGGTTGCTGAGGGTCATACTGACCAGCATGCAGGATCTCCAAGCCCTTCCATGACTAACGACCAAGAGGACAGACATATTGCGAGGTCAGCATTACAAAACAGTACAACCACATCACGGACCATTAGTCAGGAAACGGGCATATTTGCAGCATGCTCAGTATCCACTCATATGGCGTGATGACGTTTGCAGCAGCAAGGACTGTCAGCCCAGTGACCATTACTTTGGTTTCCCTTGACATTTCACCATAGAGGGAGGTGGCGACTCTGATGTGCCAAACGACAAAGCTGGACACAGGAATGGCCCAATGCCTTCTTTTCAGATGAGTCTTGGCACTGTGTGTAGTATTCTGAAGTGTCTGGAGGCTTGGAGAAGGCCGCTGGTCACCTTTGATATTGGCATATGATGTGATGGGTTGGGAAGCCATCGGGCACATTTCTTGTTTACATCAACCGTAATTTGAAAGCAGATCAATACATTTCAGAGATCATTTGTTCAGTGGTTATGCCTTATCTTCAGGGCCTGCCAAACGCCATTATCCAGCATGCTAACGCAAGACCACGTCATGTTTTGACCTTCCTCGTTACATAGGGTATTTTATTGTTGTCCTGGACAGAACGATCTCCAGATGTGTCACTCACTGAAAACATTTAGTAATGGGTTGCAGAGAGACTGACCCGACACCCCTCTCCAGTTAATACGGTTGAAAAAGTGTCGTACAGACTTGAAGCAGTATGGGATGTGTTGCCCGTCTCTGTCATCGAAGCCCAATTCAAACTGGGTAAGGACAGTTTTCGCTGCAGGAGGAGGTAGCTGTTTTTGCACCCCTATAAACCTCCTAACTACTTGCAAATTTAATCATTTTATCTTTATGCCACACTGTTTTACAATAAATATTTTTATATTTCCTTTCCTTCATAGTGTTGCAATTTTAATGGCCTGAAGTGTAGTTGTATATGAAATTGAAATTCAATATGGTTATATGTATTATCATAATTTTGTTGTAATAAGTTAAATATTTATATTGCATCATATACATATATATATATAGTTACGAATTTTGTGTAAATAATTTGTATTTGAGTGTTTAATGCATTTATATTGCTCTGTTATATTTATTTCATGTTAAAATAGTACTTTTCACAAGCAATGCCGCCCCTTACGTTATAATGGTGATTCAATGAGAACTTGGCGAAATCTTGGCGGTATAGCAAAGTTGGCATCATTTTTGGCGGCCAATTTGGCGTCATTAGCGAGTTCGGAACCCTCTGGAATCTTCTAGAAAATAGTAGATCTCTCCACTAGTGTCATGTTCAATGACACGAGCGGTTATATTTCTGGAAGTTTCTGTTGTGCCAATAAAAAGGATGCTCGCCGGTGCGGCGATGAGTCCTGACTAAGCCAGCGAGTAGTGAGGATTGTTTTGACTAGCGATTAGCTCGGCTGTGCTTGTGAATAATCTTTACGTACGTGTATTTTTAAACACTGGTGATTTTGTTTGATTGCTGTTGAAGGTGTGAAGACCTTCGGATATTTACCCTGTAAATATTGCAGCTGAATCCTGCATTTAAAGGATTGAATTTTCGATAATAAATTCACATTGCTCTTAAAGAACTGTTTATTTTCTTTGTGATTGTTTTGCATAAAATCCTCGAATCCGAATCTATGTAACAGTTTGGTGTCAGAAGTGGTGTTTTATGCCAATAACAGGAGCGATGGATAAACAACTGAAGGCTTTGTTGGAAAGCATCAATGCCTTGAAAAACATTATTGGAAATGTTGAGGAAAGATATGAAAGAATGGCTGGAAATTTTAGACTTATTTCACAACAAGTAGAAGACTTTGAAAAGAAGCTTCTAGCTTGCAGGAATGCGGCGAACAAAAGAAAGTTTGTCCCTGCTGCTCCAGTATCTGTACCTGCCTCAGTAGTATCAGTGAAACTGTACACCTATGACTGAAAAACCAACTGGGAGGTGTACAAGATTCAATTTGGAATAATTTCTGAAGCCAATTGATGGACTGAAGAGGTCAAAGCATGTCAGCTAGTAGCATCCCTTAGAGGAGAAGCTGCTGAAGTTTTGCAGAATCTTACCGACACAGAGCTGCTGAATTTGAACTCCCTTTATAATGCTCTAAATCTTTGGTTCAGCCAGAAATTCTCCAAAGACAATGTCCACCTAAAGATGAAAACAAGATGACAGAAACCCAAAGGAAGTTTGCAGGAGTATGCCTTTGAAATGCAAAGGCTCATCACTTTTAGCCTTTTCAGATTTCTCAGCAAATGTGCAAAAAATGATTTCTCTCGAGTATTTCATGGACAGGCTAAAGGATAAAGAAATCCAGATGGCTGTAAGAATGGCAGATGTCAAAGATCTTAAATCTGCACTGTTATATGCCCTGAAAATGAGGCCGCCACTCCATCCAAGAAGCTACAGTGACGGCAGATGAGCCCTGTAAATCTCGATGTAAAAAGGAAATTGAGAAATTGAAAGAGGAAATGCAAGCTTTAATAGCTCAACGTCAGAACCGGAGGAGACGTAGCATCACGTGTTGGGTGTGTAGTGAATCAGGGTATCTCAGAAGTAACTGCCCCCGACACAATAAGGAAGATCGCAGCACCAAGTCCTGGGGGTGCGGTGGAGCAGGACACCTAAGAAATAACTGCCCCGAGTAAATCAGAAAAATCTGCACCATGCAAATGTTATCGAATCAAAGAAAATGTGTAGTCACCAAAAAGGATTACCGCATGGAAATATTGAAGCCCCTTCAAGAAGACCTTTTACGGAGAACAGTAAATACAGCTGGAAAGTCTAAAAGAAATATGGCGAGATAGATCCATAAGTCCGCCAAGTTACAATGCCATCAACATCAGAATCAGACCCGTGGAGTGACGAGAGCGTCCGTAAACATCAAAGAGCTGATCCCGAGATAAAACAATCAGAGAATTCAAAGAGACGTCCAACAAAAAGCCCAGTTGGGAAGACATCGCCCCTTTTCATCCTACAACGAAACCTTACTGGGCTCTTTGGGACACTCTCCATCTGAGAAATGGTGTTTTATATAGAAAATGGGAGTCTGATGACAGAAAAACATTCAGGTAGCAATTAATACTCCCAAAGTCAAGAGTTGCAACAGTCCTTAATGAACTGCATGGCAGTAAAATTGGAGGTCATTTTGGTGTTATGAAGACCTTACAAATAGTTTGTGAGCGCTTCTACTGGAACAATGTGTGGAGTGACGTGGAAAAGTGTTGTCACACATGTGATCCCTGTGCTGCACGCAAAGGTCCCAGAAAACGCACTAGAGGAAAACTCCAGCTGTATAATGTGGGAGCGCCTTTCGAACGAATAGCTTTTGACATTCTAGGTCCACTTTTAAGATCGTCAGATGACAACAACATCCTGGTTGTCATGGACTACATCACTAAGTGGCCTAAAGCCTATCCTATTCCTGATCAAGAAGCCTCGACTGATGCAGAGGTTCTAGTTCAACACTGGATCTTGTGATTTGGGGTCCCTCTACAACAGCACTCCGATCAAGGGAGAAACTTCGATTCTGCAGGTTGCAAGAGACTATGTGAAATAGACGCCATCGACAAAACAAGGACAACAGCTTTGCATCCTCAGTCTGACGGCATGGTAGAGAGGTTCAATCGAACCATTCTGAACAGCCTCTCTCTCCTGGTATCCAGTAATCAACAGGACTGGGACAAGAAATTGCCATCTTTCCTGCTTGCCTACAGGAGTGCCGTTCAAGAGACCTCCTGCTATTTCTCATCCTAGATTCCTGCAGATATTCTTTTCAGCCGGCCACTAGATGCACCCTTGGCGCCTAAGGAGTATATCGAGCAACTCCACACAAGGATGGAGGAAATGCATCATCTGGCTAGGGAAAGAATCAGCATGACTTCAGAGAAGATGAAGGCCCGATACGATGCAAGAGCAACCAGACACGACTTCAACAAAGTGTGGTTATGGAATCTGAAACGCCGCAAAGGACTCTTTTCGAAGCTGCAGACCAACTGGAAAGATCCTTATACAGTCCTAAAAAGACGTTGTGGTGCGAATACAGAAATCACCACACTCAAAACCGAAGGTAATACATTACAATAGGCTAGCCCCATATTTTGGCCAAGATGAATAAGATCCTTAAGTTCAGACCATGGTCATTAATTATTTTGTAAACAATGTAAATTATTTCTCTTTTCTAATTCCTTAGTTTTATTTTAATATTGGAATTTATGTTTACATCTCTTCATGTGCTTTTAATTTATTTGAATTGTACATGCTGTGGAATAAATTTGTCACTTTATATGTGATTATAATGTGAGTAGTTGCCTGTAAATAGATGCCTCTTCCTCAAGGATTGTACTGCCCGGGACGTGCAGTCTGAGGGGGGGGGGCAGTGTTACGAATTTTGTGTAAATAGAGTAAATAATTTGTATTTGAGTGTTTAATGCATTTATATTGCTCCATGTTATATTTATTTCATGTTAAAATTGTACTATTCACAAGCAATGCCGCCCATTACGTTACAACGGTGATTCAATGAGAACTTGGCGAAATCTTGGCGATAGAGCCAAGTTGGCATCATTTTTGGCGAGTTCGGAACCCTCTGGAATCTTCTAGAAAGTAGTAGATCTCTCCACTAGTGTCATGTACAATGACACAAGCGGTTATATTTCTGGAAGTTTCTGTTGTGCCAATAAAAAGGATGCTCGCCGGTGCGGCGATGAGTCCTGACTAAGCCAGCGAGTAGTGAGGATTGTTTTGACTAGCGATTAGCTCGGCTGTGCTTGTGAATAATCTTTACGTACGTGTATTTTTAAACACTGGTGATTGTGTTTGATTGCTGTTGAAGGTGTGAAGACCTTAGGATATTTACCCGGTGAATATTGCTGCTGAATCCTGTATTTAAAGGATTGAATTTTCAATAATAAATTCACATCGCTCTTAAAGAACTGTTTATTTTCTTTGTGATTGTTTTGCATAAACTCCTCGAATCTGGATCTACGTAACAATATATATATTAGGCATATTTTACTTACTGCAACATTTTAGACAACATTATTCAATTTATTTTCTTAATCTGGTATGCTGAAGTTTTAGAAATTGATAATACTTATAGAATGATCTCAAATGTTACAAGATATTTTCAAGAAAAATGAGAGAGAAGGTAAATATACTTTATGATGAATGTAAAAATATAATTACAGAAGAGAAGAAATATGTTAATATATTAACAATAAGTTTTACTTTGCTAATAGAATGAAAAATATCAACTTTTAGATCACCAATACAACTAAACAAAAAGTAAAATACTTCATATTTCTTATTCATGCACACTGGTAACAAAAAATACTAAAATCTAACTCAGAAATAGATAAATTCAACCAACAAAAACTTCGATTTTTACTAATTATTTATTTCTTCACTTGAAATTTCCTAAAAACTTGAAAAGACAATAGTTTTAAAAACAATATATTTCATGAAACAAATAATTATTTGCTTGACATTGTGCCTCATTTTTACCAGAACTAAACCAGAAAAGTTAAAAGAAATTAAAAAGGAAAAGGTTTGAAAAGTAGAAATTGATAATTATTTTTAAAATGTGCAATTCAAGATTGCTAGAACTGTAGACAAAATAAATATACTTTCAACAAAAGATGATGGCATGCAAAAGAACACTTAAATGTACTTAACTTGAAATTACTTTAAAACGATTTTAAAAATTAATAATTTTAACAAAATATTCATTACAAAACCATTTTATCAGTTACTTTATTATTATTTAACATTGTTTTAGAGATGCACAATATGCAACAAGTGGCCGAAAAGTAAATAATTATAAAGATGCATGAGTCTAAATGTTCACATTATACAATGGTGTTCAAATTTAAAAGAATTTTCACTTTTAGTTGATTACCACTAGAGTTAGATAGATTTTAATGAAAATAAGTATATGGATACATTTATAAAATACAAAAAATAAAAAACTAAGGTACATATCTTTGATTCTTCTCAATAAAGCTAAAAAGAGATTACAAGAAACAAAAAAAAAGGTTTGATAAGGAGTATTTATGTACAGTGGCTGAGTGGTTAGTGCATCTAGCTTCTACACAACAGGTCCGAGGTTTGAACTCTAGGCTGGGCAAAGTTAACTCAGCCTTACATGCCTTCAATGGGTCGATAAAATGAGTACCAAGCTTGCTTGGGAACTTAACACTGGGGATTTTTGAGTCAGACTGACCACCTGACCGGAATATCTACTCATGCACTAATGTTGTTTTTTCCTTAAATCCTAATTTCTATGGGTCAGTTAGGCGATCATATCCAATAATTTAATGTTTCCAGTAATTAGTCCATCTTTAGTTAATTTTGTTTATTGGACGAAACACATAGAAGACATCACACAAAGAACATTACGTAAAAAAAAACCTACCTCTACAAGCGAAACAAAGTATATATACTCTTAGCTGACTTGCATCGCCATCTATATTAAAGAATTTAATTTACAACATGCACCTCAGGGCCCAAGGTCGCACATACTGAGATGGGCACAGTAGACCTTGTCCCTCATAGGAGGTCATGTCACTGAGCTAAGTTAAGGAGTATTTATATTACGCAACCAGAATAGCACACATTTATGCTAGAAATGAGACAATTTACAGGACCCTGTAACAGTGAGCCCTACACCATTAGAAAGGCCATATTCTAGTCCTGATAGTTTGTGGAGAAGAGAGAAGGAAAACCCTTCCAAGACCATCCCAAATATATTATACAAGGTTACTTTCAAATCTGGTTGATACATCTATATCCTGAATAACTTCACTTTCTAGAAATTCGGTTAGTGGGGAGGCTATGTAGGTGAACAATTTTCAACTATGAAAATGAAATAGAGATCTACACAGTTCATCCAACATGTTACTCTGCCCAAACCATAAAACTTCCATTCCCATGCTAATCTGCACATGTAGTGGGTACGTTTTCTGTCGGATGGGAGTACATCAAGATCAGGGATTAGATCGAATCTAGATTCCTCAGTATAAATAGGCTGGCCTATAACCGATTCCTACTCCAATGTCGGTCCGGTCTATTCCATGTCCAGCAGGCTCTTCTATACATATTAAATGGAAGAAAAGAGCGATTCTTCCTGTGAACAGACTTCCATCCTGCCATCCCGAGAGAGAAAACCTTGAAATTAAGGTTCCATGATACACATAAAACAGCTGAGAAATCGTTATACTCCTGTTGCATCTTGCTGTAAGAGCCAAATATTATCTTCATTGATCTTTGCAATTCTTGGATGGCCCACACACAATGCAAGCCTTCTCTCCCAAGTGTTTCTTTATGTTGAACACCAATTTTGGAAATTACAATAAAGTATCTAGCAATTATGTTTGAGACTGCTCTGGTTAGCATCTAAATAATTCTTGACATTTTATTATCCAAACATTAGTGATCCCTGTCTTTAACCATTTGTTTTTTAAATTAACCAAATATGGCAACAAAACATAAGTTCTATGAAAGAACAATGCACAGAAATAAGCAAGAGTACTTATAAAGAATTTTGCTTTGGATTCACAGTCCACAGGTACACGTAAAAAATTCGGTAATCAACACTAAAAGTTTGCATCTTTATTTGTATCTTTCTTTCAGTATTTTCGAAAAATTCAAACAAATGTGTGAATTCCTGTTATGCTAAGCATCAGTGTCAGATTAGATTTTATGGTTTAATTAGATATATCATGTTCAAAAGTTCCAATTCCTTCATTCAAGTATTTAAAGGATTAAGCAGAGAGTTAATAAGCAAAATGAAACTTAATGAGCTTTCAAAAACATCACACTTTGAGACCAATCTTGAATTGCAAATAGAATTATTGTATCATAAAAAGAGCAACTAAGATGAATCACATTTTTCTTAATTTTCCACCAAGGCACAAGAAACAATTTGATGTTTAATAATCCAAGATTCAACAACAACTAATTATTTATTTTCCCACCTCAAGGTGGTCCTTTAGAGCAATTAAAACTTAAACAACCTGCTGACCATGAAGATTGTAAACTTATTGTATGGTTATTGACTCTCAGTATAAGCGTTTTAAGTAGAAAACTTCCTCATAAATTACATTTAAAAAGATACATTTAAGATTTTAACTGTTAACATATTATACTTGGTTAGAAAATTCAAAATGAAAATAAGAATTTGAATTTTTTTAGACGTTTATATTCAATGCTCTATAGATTACATGCTTTCCATCCAAGGTATCAATGGTTAAGTAAATTTAAGCAGTAGTTTTTAAGTTCTGTAACTTATAATTTTTAATATTTTAGATATTTTTCCTGTAATTAGTTTTATAATTATTAAATTAATTTTAGTGTACATATTTAGTTAAAAGATTTTTTAAGATATAATAAGTTAAAGGAAAAATATATAAACATAAAATAATACCCTGATAAAAAACTAATGCACATGAATTAAAAATCCTAAAAGCATTACAATACAAGATTAATTGAGTGTAAAGAAATATACACAAACATAATTAATAAAAAATACATAATTATTTATTGATTAAGTGTAATCAAAACATTACCATACGGGGGGGAACCTCCACATACAAGTGTACTTAAATCCAGCTCCAAAATAGAGATATTTATTTCAAAATTTTATAATATGAAATTATTTACTCTGAGCTCGAGCTAGTTCTGTACGAACGCTTTATATCCAAATCTTGAAGTCTTTCTTGAACATCCGGAGTCTGTCCGACACTTTTTTTCTCTGATTTATTCACAGAGCTAAGAGAACGTGGACTTCCTTCTGACAAAATCTTATTCCCATATCCTCTGAATCGAGGTCTGAATTTTTCCTCATCTGTTGCTGAATCTCTATTACAGACACACAGAAAACTCAAATCATTGTAATATATAACTAATTAATTCATGCAATCAAAATCCGAGGTTTTAATAAACTTAAAATCCCTAGCATTTAACATTTCAAGTTAACTTAAGAAAAGAAAATGTATAGTGTTGCTTCTATTAACCGTTTTAAACATATTGCTAGTGTAGTAACTGATTAATGTCTCTCTCTCTCAAATTCTCCTTAGCAGATCTCTCAAAACTTATAAATATAAATATATATATATATAATTTCGAACATATGGGCAATCAGAAATAACCTGATGATTGATTAAACAGTTTAAAGAATATACCAATTGATTTAAGAATTTTTTTAAAAAAATCATCATGGTATTTAAGTGTTTCAAAGAAACATTTTTTTAGTAAGCATATTTTAGAAAATCATGAAAATGAAACATCTTAATTTAATTAAGAATTAGTATATATACAGAGAGATAGCTCTTAAAAACATTGCAAATGAAGTGTTTTAAGACACTTGCATACATCTAACCAGCTTTTAGATAGAAATTTATAGAGAAAATAAGCAAGATATTTATGAAATGAGTCATATTTTTAATACAGTTTGATTGATAATTGTAATTATTAATTTAAAAAAAAATTGTATTTAAATGCACAATTCTCAAAAAATAAAAAGGAGGTATTATCAAGTATCTTTTGCAATTCATACATCTAAACTAGGTATGTGCTACTTAAATAGAAATCACTAAGTGCATGCATTAAGTAACTTAATTAGCTTTTAAAATAGCTTTCTACTACATATTTGAAATTTCCTCCTTCAGGATTATAAAGAATGCTCTCAAAAAGTCTTAGTTTTAGATATGCCACGATAAAAACTGAAATATAACCATATACACTTAACTTTATTTCAATTTAAATAAGGTTTTATTTCAGTTTATAATTTTCAAAACTTTCTGAATGAATAATCCAAAAATTCACTTCAACTACATTTTTAAGAATACTATTAAATCTTATGTTTAGCCAAATATGCATATGGACCTATTTAATAACAGCCAAGAGTTCATGGTCAAGATGTGAAGTGGGTTATGGTCAAGATGTGAAGTGGGTTCACAACCTTTCTGTTATTATACTAACCAGACTGCTAAAGCATCTATGGCTAATTTGAGAAAGTGCTTCAGTTGTGATGGATTTTTCCAGATAGAAACAAAAAGAAAAATTGATTTTATTTCCCATTTTATCAATCTTTTTTCTAAACATAATATATTTTATCAATAAATTAATAGCTTGTTACTATTAATTTTTTAAAAAAATAGCTCACAGATCAAATAAAATAAATTTAAACAATAAAGATTGTACAATAACAAAAACCAGTAAACTTCCTCTGCATACATATAAAAAAAAAAGTAAAAAGTAAGGATGAAACACATGTCAAACATACCAGATAAGCAAAATAAAAAAAAATGGGAATAAATAGTTGTCCAAGCATGCATTCTATGCACTCGAAAATTAGTTTTAAAAAGGTAGGTACAGGTTCAAGGGATCAAATTCGTTTATAATACTGTCTTTTAAGATATTTTCAGAGAGAGATGTTTTTTATTAAAAAAGTATTTTTAAGAAATAAAACGTTATTTGGTTGTGCAAAATGAACATGGAAAATTAATTTCATTTTGCTTAAGAAAAATTAACTCTTAAAATCCATTTAAATTATTATTTAAATATACCAAAATTTATTACTTTTTTCAAAATTTTAGTTCAAAAACCAAACAAACAGTTCATAACATTTTCCTTGCTTTCAAACATAGATAAATTTTATATATATTTATATATGGAAACATTTTTCAAAATATTTTGGATGAAGAGATTTCAGAACTTAAAGAATCTAAATATCTCTAAAAAGGATTGCAACAATTAACCTTTTTGGTAACTGCTAATTTATTTGTACTTTTTTAATTATTATAGTTATTTTCCATATTTTTGAAGCTATGAGGTAAATATTAATCATTTCTGTTTAAAGCTTTTGAAAAGTTTTAAGCAGAAAATTTTACTTCACTCAATGTTTCATTAAAAGCTAACTTAAATTCAAAGATATATTTTTGAAGTCCATATAACCAAGAAACTCAAGAGTAGAATTTTATGAAATCTAAAATTTGGGCTATTTTCATTAATAGAAATTAGTATTAGAGGGGAAAACTCAGCAATCACAAGAAAATGCTTATTAGAAAGTTAATTATGTTGATTAAACAATCAACTATCTAATCTATTATTAATCTAATTATGACAAACTTTAGTTCCTCTTTGAGAAAAGAATAGTAATACTAATTTTATCCAGTTACAATGAAGATTGTAGAAATTATTAAATATATTGTTACGAATTTAGTCTTATTCTAATTGTTTCTACTCATTTGTGTTCATTTCTACAGTTTAATTTGTCGTATCTAATGTGATTTCAACCCTGTTTACCTGTAATATCATTTCCACTGCATTGCACGGCCCCCATGCTTTAACATTGGTTTAAATGATAAACTCGCCAAATATTGCAGCTAGCGCCAAGTTGGCGACGGATTTGGCGACTTAATTTTTGGGGCCAAATTTGGCGATATATCGCCAAATGTGGGCAATAAGCTTGGCGACCATGGCAACCCTGCTCCTAATAACCCTGTCTGGCAACCCTATCGCGGTATTGTAACACTATTGTATTGAATGTATTACTGTATTGAGCTTTTCTCGTACGTTCCGGATTTTGCTAGACCTTTCTATTTCTCGATTATTCTGGCAAATGCAAGAGGTTTCTGACCGAAAGGTATAAAAGGACCCGGGCCGGCTAGTCAGTTAGTCAGATCTCAGCTTTCATGCAAGTGATACCTCTCTGCTAGAGAGAGAGAGAGACGATTGCATAGTGCGTGTGTTATTGCTTTTATTGAGTTATTATTTTTTTGTGCTGAGTGTTTACTATTGCTTTTGTTAGTGTATTACATCTGTGTTATCAGTATTTTCATCGATTGTACGTGACTTTCTCGAACTGTTCTACAATTTGTGGAGGACTGTTTTGGCCAAGAATAAAATTGTTTTGGATTCCGCTCTTCGGCTTCAATCATTTCGAACCCCCGAAAACGCAACAATTGGTGTCAGAAGTGGGATTGAATGCCAACAACAAGAGCGATGGAGGCCCAGTTCCAGACTCTTCTAGAAAAATTGACCGCCAGCATGAATGCCAATATGGGCGAAATGAAATCGGACTTGACCGCCAGCATGAAAGCCAATATGACTGAAATGAAATCGGAGTTGACCACCAATATCGCAGAAGTGAATACCAAGCTTACTAACGTAAACGAGCAGATCAGCGCCAATATGGACGAGTTGAATAACAAACTGACCGCGAACAAGGAAGAGTTGAAAAGTGATTTGAAGGGCATTGGCGACAAATTGACGACTATGGACAAGAAATTTGAAGAAATGGAAGGAAGAATCGAGTCGGTTGAAAATAAATTCGAAGATATGGAGAGCAAACTAGAGGCGAAAATTTTCGAAAAGGTAGAAGAAGTTTCCATCTCGTTCAGGAGTGACCTAGAGAAATTGAAGCAGAAAGTCATGACTGGTCAAGGGGATGAATTTAAGTTTCAAGCTCCTTTTTCCAAGCCTTCCATCAAGCTTTCTACATATGACGGAAAGTCCTCTTGGCAGGTGTATAAGACCCAATTCTCCATAGTGGCGGATGCAAACCAGTGGGACTCCCAGACCAAGGCCTGCCAGTTAGCTGCTTCTCTTCGAGCCGACGCTGCTGACATTTTGCAAACTTTGCCGGAAACACAGCGGCTGGATTTCGACGCTCTCGTTAATGCTCTGGAGTTACGCTTCGGAGAGAAATGTGTGAAGGATTACAGCAGACTCCAGCTGAAGTCACGGCAGCAGAAAGTGTCCGAAACGCTCCAAGAACTGGCGACGGACGTCGAGAGGCTTTCTCACTTGGCGTTTTCTGACTGTCCGACTGAAGTAAGAGAAGTCCTGGCGCTGCAACACTTCATCGACGGGGTGCGTGATCCGGAAATCCAGAAAGCTCTCCGAATGGCGGATCTCAAGGACTTAAAGGGGGCCCTAGTGTTTGCTATGAAATTCGAGGCAGCCCAGCAAGCAACACGAAAGGATAGACACCCCATACGAGCCGTCAACGAATCGGACACGTCGAACTCATGTGTGGAGCGGTTAGAGCGACAGATGAGAAGCTTCATGAATAGAGTTGAGTCTTTGATGTCCCAGAAAGCAGACGGGAAGAAGACCCTTAAATGCTGGACCTGCGGTCGAGAAGGGCATCTGCAGAGAAGCTGCCGGGCACGCCAAGGCGCTGAAACTAATAGCGCCTCCCGGAAGGAGGTGTCGGAAAAACTAATTAATGGCCATCTTGTGGGGCGGAGGTTGCCAGATTTTGGAAAAAGCCCCACTTTCAAGTGTGTCAAATTTCGACAAAGAGTACCGGTGAGAATGGAATTTTTATAATGGGACATGTTAACGAGCTTCCCTGCAACATGATCATTGATACAGGAGCCAATGTGTCTATCATTCGAACGATCTGGCTCAAAAATTAAAAGAGAAACTTATCTGGACCCCGCCCCGCGTGGTGCTACAGACCGTGACGGGGGAAAAGATTGATATTCACGGAAAATTAAAAGTCAATATCAAGTTTGGAGACACTACCTACCAACATGCTGTGTATGTCGCAGATATTGCAGACCCTTTCATTCTTGGACTGGACTTTCTAAAGGAGCATGGTTTCACTCTAGACTTCAACAAGAACGAATTACGTTCCATACACGAAGAAGTCACTATATTCAAAATTGAACACAGGACAGAATCTATTCGACAGGTAACCGCTAACGAGAATATTACCATTCCCCCAAGGACTGAAATCATAGTACCTGGATACATCGGTAACGATGTGAGTTTCAACTCTGGCCTAATTGGATCTGCGGAAAATAAAGCGAATGGATTGCTAATAGCTTCGACGCTAGTGGACCTTTCCAGAAAAACTATCCCGGTAAGAATTTGCAACGTAACTGAAAACCTAGAGTGTTCCAGAAAGGTGAAGTGTTGGCAACCTGCAGTCCAGTAACGTGTGTCTGCAAAAGTTCGAGCTTGCTCCTATCCAACTCGCCTCAACAGTTGACTCCCGACCTTCTAGAAAATGTTGAATTGTCCCCCGAACAGAAAAGCTCCGCAGAAAGACTGTTCCAAGAATTTGAAGACGTGTTTTCTAGAAACAGTAGCGATATTGGCCATACTACAGTGACACAACACAGAATTGATACAGCAGACCATCCGCCGATTAAACAGCACCCAAGACGCTTGCCGTTTGCTAAACAGGAAGAGGTCGGAACACTACTACGAGAGATGCAGGAAAATGACATCATAGAACCGTCTTCGAGTCCGTGGGCATCTCCAATCGTCTTGGTTCGTAAGAAAGATGGCTCCACAAGATTTTGCGTGGACTATCGAAAACTTAACGACGTCACCAAGAAGGACAGCTACCCTCTTCCAAGGATAGATGACACCCTGTGGATACCCTTTCCGGTCATAAATGGTTCTCGACTTTAGATTTAAAGAGCGGATACTGGCAAGTGGAGGTCCATCCCGAAGATAGAGAAAAACAGCATTCACTTCCGGCCAAGGACTATGGCAGTTCAAAGTCATGCCGTTCGGGCTCTGCAATGCGCCAGCTACTTTCGAGCGCCTGATGGAGACCGTGCTAAAGGGTCTGACTTTTGAAGCTTGCCTTATTTACCTGGATGACGTCATAATAGGAGGGCGTACGTTTGAAGAACATCTTCAAAATATCCGGAAGGTGTTATCAAAATTAAGCGACGCTAACTTGAAGCTAAACCCTTCGAAATGCAAGTTCTTCCAGAAAGAAGTCAATTATCTGGGACACATCATCTCTGCAGAAGGTGTTCGTACGGACCCCGAAAAAGTGTCCGCCGTAAAGAATTGGAAACGCCCTGAAAACCTCCGTGAGCTGCGAAGCTTCCTGGGACTATGTACTTATTACCGAAAGTTTGTGAAAGGGTTCTCTAACATCGCAAGACCCTTGCACAAGCTAACAGAAAGTAAACAAAAGTTTCAGTGGACAAAAGAATGTGAAGATTCCTTCCTCCAGCTTAAAGAAGCTTTGACGTCTTCACCGATCTTAATATATCCACAACCGGACAAGCCATTTATCTTGGACACTGATGCCAGTAATGAGACTGTCGGAGCAGTATTATCTCAGGAAATAGATGGCCAGGAACGAGTCGTAGCTTATTGGAGTAAGTGTTTATCGAAACCGGAAAGAAATTATTGTGTCACTCGAAAAGAGCTACTGGCTATTGTGAAAGCCATCGAGCATTTCCATCACTATCTCTATGGCCAAAATTTCTTCTACGTACCGATCATGCCTCTTTAACCTGGCTAATGAATTTTAGAAATACTGAAGGCCAGGTAGCCAGATGGATACAACGGCTCAACGAGTATTACTTTGACATCAGACATCGTAAAGGCTCCTCGCATGGAAATGCTGATGCCCTTTCAAGAAGACCATGCCCAGAAAATTGTCGTCATTGTTCCAGAGTAGAGACCAAATATGACTATGCTATACGCCAGATAACAACTTCAACAGCGACGCCACCCGATCCCTGAGTGACGAGAAAGTTCGAGAAGACCAGATGGCGGATCCTGATATTAAACCCCCTTATAGAGTTTATGGAGTCTTCCAGCAATAAACCAAGTTGGCAGGACATCTCGGCTTATAGTCCTACAACTAAGCAGTATTGGGCCCTCTGGAATTCTCTACATCTCAGGAATGGTGTTCTATACCGAAAATTCGAATCAGAGGATGGAAAGACATTCAGGTGGCAATTAGTACTTCCTCGATCTCGTATCCCAGAGGTACTCAAAGAATTGCATGGCAGCCCAACAGGAGGTCATTTCGGCGTCATGAAAACTTTGCACCGAGTTCGAGAGCGATTCTGCTGGGGTAAAGTGAGAGCTGACGTGGAACTGTGGTGCAAGTCCTGTGATGCCTGTTCAGCTCGGAAGGGGCCAAAGATACGTAGCCGAGGGAAGCTGCATCGCTACAATGTTGGAGCACCCTTCGAACGTATCGCTTTCGATATCCTGGGACCTCTGCCAAGGACTGCGTCTGGTAATAAGTACCTACTTGTTGTCATTGACTACTTCACGAAATGGCCCGAAGTGTACCCCATTCCGGATCAGGAAGCCCCCACCGTAGCGGAGGCTGTAGTGCAGCACTGGATATCGAGATATGGGGTACCTCTTCAACTTCATTCCGATCAGGGAAGAAATTTCGTCTCTGCGGTATTGAAGGGGGTCTGTGAACTACTCGGAATTGACAAGACCAAGACCACACCTTTGCACCCACAGTCAGATGGCATGGTGGAAAGGTTTAATCGTACCATCCTGAATAACCTCTCACTGATGGTCTCCAAGAACCAACAAGACTGGGACCAGAAAGTTCCTCTCTTTCTGCTAGCGTACCGCAGCGCCGTTCACGAGACTACCGGATATTCACCATCCCAGATGCTTTTTGGCCGAGATCTTCGTCTCCCTTGTGACCTGCTGTTTGGTCGCCCTCCGGATACACCTTCATCGCCTGAGGAGTACGTGCAGAATCTCCAGGCACGTTTTGAAGATGTACACAATTTGGCTCGAGAACGGATCAACCTGAGGACGGAGAAGATGAAGACTCGGTACGACACAAAAGCCACAGGACATCAATTCAAGGAAGGTGACAAGGTGTGGTTCTACAACCCGACTCGACGCAAAAGGACTTTCTCCCAAGCTACAATCGCATTGGGACGGTCCTTATACAATTTTAAAGATAATAAACGACGTCGTAATCCGGATCCGTAAGTCAACGAATTCGAAGCCTAGAGTCGTTCATTACGACAGGCTTGCTCCATATTATGGTCATAATTCTTAGTGTGTCAATTATCGTGTAATTTATTTTGACCATGGTCTTGTATAAATAAGTTAGTGTGTAAATAATCTTGTAAATAATTTTGTATATTGTTTTGTAAGTGTTTATTTTCTACTATGCATTACGTGTTTATTTTGTACTATGCATTAGGTGTTTATTTTGTACTATGTATTACATGTTTATTATTGCATATTCATTTAATTGTTTTTAATCAATTGCTTTATTATTATGTTAACGTCTGATGAAGGGTTGTACTGCCCGGGACGTGCAGTTCTTGAGAGGGGGGCAATGTTACGAATTTAGTCTTATTCTAATTGTTTCTACTCATTTGTGTTCATTTCTACAGTTTAATTTGTCGTATCTAATGTGATTTCAACCCTGTTTACCTGTAATATCATTTCCACTGCATTGCACGGCCCCCATGCTTTAACATTGGTTTAAATGATAAACTCGCCAAATATTGCAGCTAGCGCCAAGTTGGCGACTTAATTTTTGGCGCCAAATTTGGCGATATATCGCCAAATGTGGGCGATAAGCTTGGCGACCATGGCAACCCTGCTCCTAATAACCCTGTCTGGCAACCCTATCGCGGTATTGTAACACTATTGTATTGAATGTATTACTGTATTGAGCTTTTCTCGTACGTTCCGGATTTTGCTAGACCTTTCTATTTCTCGATTATTCTGGCAAATGCAAGAGGTTTCTGACCGAAAGGTATAAAAGGACCCGGGCCGGCTAGTCAGTTAGTCAGATCTCAGCTTTCATGCAAGTGATACCTCTCTGCTAGAGAGAGAGAGAGACGATTGCATAGTGCGTGTGTTATTGCTTTTATTGAGTTATTATTTTTTTGTGCTGAGTGTTTACTATTGCTTTTGTTAGTGTATTACATCTGTGTTATCAGTATTTTCATCGATTGTACGTGACTTTCTCGAACTGTTCTACAATTTGTGGAGGACTGTTTTGGCCAAGAATAAAATTGTTTTGGATTCCACTCTTCGGCTTCAATCATTTCGAACCCCCGAAAACGCAACAATATATATGCCCCTTTTTTTATATACAACAACTATACAAACATAAATGCCATCAGAGTTTCATTTTTCAAATTTCTTGAAAGGAACTATCAAAATTTATAATAAATAAAAAAGAATAATAACAGATATTTTTTTAAATGAGAAATAACATGTGATTTTACAATTCTAGATTTACAGCAACTTTGTAATACAATACTTACAATGAGCTTGATTCATCATATGATGAATCTCGCATCCTTTGTTCTCTATCTCGAACTAGTCTTCTTTTTTCTTCTGTATCTGAATGAATAACCATCTGATTTGGTTCTTCAATGTCATCAATGGTTTCATTTTGATCTATAATTATAACCTCGGGATCCCTCGCATCAGAATCTTCATCCTTTTCTTCTCTGGGTGATGGTTTATCTTTAACCCTAAAAATTGATTTTTTTATCTATATAATCTCAATCCTTTTTCCATAAAGAACAACTTTTTTTCAAAAAATACATGCAAAATACTAGATATACAAGGTAAGCATTCATAACTGAATGCACTCACTTTCCAATTACACATTAATTGCTCTCATAACCTGTATAAATATTTGACTTAAAAAAATAAGACTTAAAGAGAAAAATTAAGACAAAATTTTTGTAAAACGAGCGATAAGAATGAAGTTTAATTATACTTTGATAAAAATGTAACAAATTTCAAAAAAAATTGTTTTGATAAGTATCCAAACATCTGAAGTAAACATAATTTTTTGGAAACTTTATATACTAAAAAAATCTTAAGATATTTTTAGAAATTTCAAAAAAAATTTTCCCTTACAAGGATTTATACACATTCTAACTCCTGGTTATCAATTAAATTGTCTAAAATAAATACATTTTATTACTTAATATTTAAGAAGCCAATAGTTCTTAATTCATTTAAGTTTTAAACAACTTTTTTTTAAAGATGCATTTTTATTTTTCTCATTGCTTTATTCAGTTTTGGATTTATAAGAAAGGTCTGAGAACTTTATTGAACTTGTGTTAGAACATAAGGTATAAACTAAATATAGTAAATTCAGATATATCTTTTCAAAACACTCCAAATGAAAAATAAATTCAGATTATTGAATACAGTTTTAACTATCAGCTTTTTGAAGAAAATTTCCTTTTGAATGGGGTCTGAATGGGGGTCTATGGTAGCCTAAGCCAGATATGACTTTAATTTTAAAGAAAAATTTAATCAAGTGTAAACCAGATTTATCCTATTTAATAGCTTTATTTACTAAATTTACTGGGGATAATTTGCAGTTACAAGATGACACCATAAATTTTATTAAAAGTGGACCATCATTTCAGTGCTTCTTGCCAGAATCAAGCTAAAAGAGTATAAAACTGGACATCACAAATTTTAACAGTTTCTCACTTTGTCACAGACAATCTGCCAGATAAATGACGTTTTAACCTATGTTCAACATTTGAATGCCCTTTATTCAGGTTTTGAACTAGGTTTGAGAATGCTTTGTGTGTGTGTGTGACTATAGTAATATCACAAGTAGGTAATTAATTCATGTTGTCACATTAAAAACAAAAATTTTTTTAAAAATGTCTGATTACAAAAAGAACTGTTTTTAGTAGCCCTAACAAAGATCTTAAAGTAAAGTAGAAGCGAATGTCAGGAATTTTGGCTTTAAAAAGATATACCTGTTATTTATCCGAATTATGGAGCATCTTAAGAAAGATTTTGTCTTTCCTAGAGGAGTTTCAGCGTGGTTGCCAATCTCCAAAATAAAAACAGAAAGTTAAAAAGAAAAATTGGATGCTACTAACCGAGGAGATTTAGGGTTAAACCTTAAAAGATTACAACCAAATGTTCAAAATTTGTTATAGAAACAACAGATTCATCCCACCCATTAAAAACATTTGTCTGTTGCACAGTTATGTAACAATTATTTTATGTAATAATTAAACTTTAATTTAATTCATATGTGTTCCTTATGTTTTAAACACTCTACTTAACTCAGAAACATAACACCTTTGAAGTAGGCAGTGCTATACCAGCTGTCAAAAAACATTTAAGTTGATAAATTTGCAAAAAAATAATATTAGGTATGCAGGGGTCTACACAAAACCGAAAAACATGGCAAGAGGTCTATGAGACAAAAGAGTTTTGGAACCTCTGGTTTAGATGATGGAATGAAGTGGCAAATTGTGGATAGGCTAGAAGCAGGCCAATCCCAAATCCAGATTTGTAGATAATTCAATTTAACACCCACCATCATGTCCAACTAATGAAAACCATTTCAGGATATCGGATCCATTGACAGACAGCCTGGGAAAGATCCTCCAAGGACCAAGATGGCCTGAGAAGATCCCTGCTCATCCCTTATAGCAAGGTATAACAGGGATGCTACAACTTCAATGCTCTCTCATGAGTTGTATGCAGCCACAGGAATTCGAGATTCAAAGATGACAGTTTCCAGAAGACTTAATGAGAGAGGGCTGTTTGTAAGAAGACCTATTGTTCGTGTCCCTCTCAGTCCTACGAACAGGAGAGTCCATTTAAAATGGTGCAGAGATCATAGAAATTGGAGCACGGATCAATGGGCAACCTTTCTCTTCACTGATGAGTCCCGGTTCAGTCTAACCAAAGATTCTCACCTTAGTTTCATACAGAAAAAACCAGGGACCCGTTACCTGCCTTCCAATGTCCGAGAAATTGACCATTATAATAGCAGAGGCTTGATGGTTTGGACAGGCATCACTCTGGATGGACGCCAGCATCTCCGTGTCTTTCAAAGATACACTGTGTCTGCTGTGATGTATAGGGATGAAGCATTGGAGCCTTATATTCTTTTTTTCAGGGGTGCAGTTGGCCCTGATTTCATTTTAATAGATAACAACATGAGGTCACATGGAACTCATCTGGTCAAAGAATTTCTGGAAAGTGTGGATATTCGAAGGATCGATTTGCCAGCCAGATCTCCAGACCTCAACCCTTTAGAGCAGTGTTTATAAAACTAGCGATTGCTAAAAAATTTAGGATTTTTTACACATCTTTTTGCATTAAACAACTTGTTTGCTCTTAACAGATACTATAGCACATTAATAAGAAAATACTTACAAAGAACTTTTACTTAAATTATAATAAAACCACTTTTTTTTATCTGTATAGCAAATATTTCGGTTAGTTCATGTATTAGTTAATTGTTGAGTTATATGCAGATTTGGAGTTAAAAATTGTTTTTAATACAAAAACTTTAAAAGATTTTTGGCTAAGAGTTGCAAAAAAATCAATAATTTCTGAAACGGCAATACAGTATTTTTTACCTTTTTCTACAACTTATTTATGTGAGATGATATTTTTAACTTTAACAACCATAAAATCAAAGTATCTATCAAATGTAAAGAATATTGAGGAAGTAATTCGTCCGGTGGTATCGACTATTATTCCAAGATTTAATAGCATAATTAAAAATAATTAAGAACATCTTTCCCATTCATACTTGAATCCTGTATATGTTGATGTTAATAAGGGATAATGATCTCAGAAGTGAACTCAAAATGATAACACTTAATAGCGAGACTATATTTTATACACATTTTATCATGTAATTACAATGCATAATATTTTTTATATTAATTTAAATTTCAATATCATTATATTCAAAGTAAAAACTTATTGTGAATGTTTATTGCTGCAAAACAATATATTTCTTCAAATAAAACACATACAGGATTACCCAAGTGTTTTTAAACTTTGCCTAATGTTAATGGGGATGCACAAAATTTTTATACAAAATATGAGGTCGCCATCCCGAAAAGTTTAAGAGCTCCTGCTTTAGGGCATGCCTAGGAAGCTCTGGGTAAGGCACAAATGAAACTGGCAACCACCCTCTGAAAATCATCCCAGGCTTGAAAAACAGTTGCTAAACGAGTGGAACCAACTGCCACAAGAACTCACAAACTCCCAAATTTCCAGCTTAAAATCACTTTGTGAGACCTATGTATCTGCAAGAGGGAACCATACCCCTTATTACCCCCCTTTTTTGTTTTATTCTGCAACCACTGTCATATTTGGCAAGATTTCTACATGACAAACACTCAATTTACTAGTACCTTAAGTGTATCATGTTAATAATTGCTACAACTGTACACGTTTCATACATAAAAAAAAATGAAGGAAAGAAACGCTAGCATTAAATGGCATGGAAAAAGGTCCAAGATCATTACATTTATCACTAGGGTTTATATAAATGGTGCATATTATTTGAGTTAACCTAAGATGATAAACACTTTGGGAAAGAGTAAAAATTCCTCAGGTAATTTGAAATAAATGAGCACACACTTTAAAAAGGTGGCTTTCAGAAAATACATATTTAAGATGTGCTCTTTATTATTATTGTACAGATGACAGAACAAGGGTGTAATAAAGGAAACCATGCGATCACTATCTGTTAATTTCAGTTTAAAGAGAATTGGTGAACATCAATTTGAGATTAATGGTGAAGTAACTTAATGAGAGAGAGAGAGAGAGAGAGTGTTTTGACTGTAAGTTAATCATAGAGAATAAAATATGAGTGCATAAAAAAATTCGTTTTTTTCTTTTCCAATTCAAAAAATATCGACAAGACCAGTGGTTGAATTCATGTGTGGCACCTTAAATGTTGACTTTTATTTAAAGCACTTTAAATGTACATTCATTAAAATACTAGAAAATTAAGAGAGTATTTCATGCATTAAAAAACTGTGACTCCCAAAGTGGTCTGTATTGATGATTCGCAAGGGGTCCACATCATAGAAAAAATAATTTGGGAGACCATGACGTGTAAACCACAGGTCTATGATAGTAGCTCTCATTAAACCAGTTTTTACCAATTTAATCGATTTATTTACTAAATTTAATGAGTTTAATTTTAAATTCAAGGTGACAGCATAAATTATATTAAAACAAGGATTATCATTTCAGCATTTCTTGTCAGAATTAAGCTAAAGAAGTACACTACTGGCCATTAAAATTGCTACACCAAGAAGAAATGCAGATAACAAAATGATATTTGTTGGACAAATATATTATACTGGAAATAACAAGTGATTAAATTTTCAAAAGATTTGAGTGCATGGATCCTGAGAAATCAGTACTCAGAACAACCACCTCTGGCAAAATTAACAGCACTTATACGCCTGGGCATTGAGTCAGAGATTGGATGGCATGTACAAGTACAGATGCCCATGCAGCTTCAACACAATGCCACAGCTCATCAACCGTAATGACTGCCGTATGGTGATGAGCCAGTCGCTCGGCAACCATGGACCAGAAGTTTTCCATTGGCGAGAGATCTGGTGAACGTGAGGCAAGGGAAACAGCCAAACATTTTCTGTATCAAGGAAGGTCCGCACAAAACCGGTAACATGTGGTCATGCATTATCCTGCAGAAACGTAGGGTTTCGCAAGGCTCAAATAAAGTGTAGAGCCACGGGGCGTAACACACCAGAAATGTAACCTGCACTGTTCAAAGTGCCATCAATGCGAACAAGAGGTGACTGAGACGTGTTTCAAATAGCACCCCATACCATCACTCCAGGTGATGGGCCGATATGACAAAAACGAATGCATGCTGCCAATGTGCGTTCACCAAGACACCGAAAAACATGGATGCGACCATCTTGATGCTGTAAACAGAACCTGGATTCATCTGAAAAATAACCCCTCACCATTGGTGCACCCAGGCTCGTCGTTGATTACACCATTGAAGACACTACTGTCTGTGATGCAGCGTCAAGGGTAGTCGCGGCCATGATCTCTGAGCTGAGAGTCCATACTGTTCATGCAGACATTTGTTGTCTTGCAAACAACCCCAATTCTTGACTCAGTGCTCGTGATGTGGCTGCACGATCCATTAAGGCCATGCGGGTAACATGCCTGGCTTCTCGGCTGCTAATGATAGAGGGTCGTTGAGATCCAGCACGGCGTTCTGTATTACTGTCCTGAAACCATCGATTCCATATTCTGATAACAGTCATTGGATCTCGACTGATGCAAGCAGCAATACTGCAATACAATAACCTCCAATCCCGGTATGCTACAATTCAACATTAATCCAAGTCCTAACAGTGCTGTTATGCATTTCTGCTTTTTACATGAGGGATCACAACTTTTCACCAGGCAACAATGTTCAAATGCAATTTGTGAATGAGAAACCCACTGAACAATTTCCTCATTTAAACACATTGTAGGTGTCACTACCGGCGCCTACTTTGTCTGAATATGCTGAAAAGCTAATCATTTACATATCAAAGCACCTTCTTCCTGTCGTTTAAATTTCACGTTTATAGCATGTCGCCTTCTTGGTGTAGCAATTTTAATGGCCAGTAGTGTATAATATTGGACGTCGCGAATTTCCCTAGTTTCTCAATTTGCCACAGACAATCTGCCAGGAAAAAATGACGTTTTAACCTACGTTCAATATTTAGATGCCCTATATTTAGGTTTTGAAACTAGGTTTGAGAATGCTTTGACAATGGTAATTACCACAGCAGGCAATGAATTAAGGTTACATTGAAAAAAATAAAATGTCACATTACAAGAGGAATAAGCAGTGACAGAGATTTTAAAGTAAAGTTTAGAAATGGATGTCAGCAATTTCAGCTTATTGTACATATACACAGCATAGTAGGAAATATTTGGCAATTTGGGGATACTCAGAGTCTGAAATTAATACACACAGCTGTCCCCTCTGGCAGCTAAAGAGGGATTAACCAAATTACACACTAAGTCAAACTGTGCTTGGTTGACAGATATAGGCAAATCATTCCTTGTTGTCTCAAGTCTATCCCACATTTTGTCAATCACTGTGGCTGGAGAGCAGTCATAACCCAGTTTCTCAGCAAATCAGATGTTTTCAATGGATAAGAGATATGGAGAACTTACTGACCAGGGCAATAGTTAAACACTTTCTGCAGGTCAGTACCCAATCGGTAACATGCAGTCTAGCAGATAGAGTACACTTACCAGCCTTAAGATCTGAGAAATGTAATGTTGTTTGTTATAATTACCAATGATGTGAACAAGAGGTATTTGTGTCATGTACTGAATGGCTCCCTATTAAATCACAATGATGTAATAGGGAGCACACTCATATGATGATATCAAATGCAAAGCAAGCCACATACATTCCCCAAGGAGTTTCCAGACATGGATATATATATTCATCATGATCCTGCGACTCGAGATGCCTGTTCTGTATTCAGTTTTATTGCTGGGGCAACTACTATCACAGTGTGTCTATGCTGCAGTGATAAGAAACGTCACAATAATGGTTGCCATGCAGAAAGTGCATGTTGCACCAAACATTGCTGCAGTGCCTATGGGGATACTTGCTATGTCTGCAAATAAGCCTACTTCCTGACTCCAAGTCCGTTATATATATGTGTATATACAATACTTCTGAGGTCATCTTGACAACATGTCTGTTATCTCGAGTGCTAGTGAGGAAAGCCATTGAGATCCTGCATGGCATTGAATTCGGACAACTACGTGTAACAATATCTTGGAACAAAAAACACAGTATCTAAAGGTCACAAACATTCTAATCGATTTTAACACATGCTGGCAGCCGTATTTCTTTCTTATACAAGGCATAACATGATGACCTCAAAAGAAAACCACATTCAAATTTAATTCTGAACGAGAAACCTGGTGTATAGCTTTCCTTTTATACTGAGTTTTAGAAGCCACTTCTCTCTAGTATACCATTTGATTGCACTCTTATGCTTTAACCATTTGCAAATTACAGCATTTTCTTTCATTCATGCATGCATATTTTACACCATATTTTTCATGGTATTACAATTTTAATGACCAGAAGTACATTTTTGTAGCAATTCTGGGAGAGTTAAAATCAAAGGACGATAAAAAAAATTATATTAAACTGTCATTTTACAATACTATTGAAAAACTAAACACAGTAGTGCAATAGCCCATGTGGCTTACTCAGCTCAAGGCGTACTGTGCCCATCTCAGTATATGTGACCTTGGGCACGGAAGGGCATGAGCAGATGTTATGGTCAGGTGGTCAGTCTGACACAACCCCCCGGTGTTTAGTTCCTAAGCAAGCCTGGTATTCATTTATCGACCCATTGAAGGGATGAAAGGCTGAGTGGACCTTGCCCATCTTGGAATTTGGGCCCCAGACCAGTGGCATGGAAGCGCGAATCACTACACAATGTTATTTAAGAGCGTTAAAATATTTGTCAATAATTTTTTCCATCCTACAAATGTTTTTCCTTATAGTTATAGAAACGGAAAGGAGGTGTAACACTTCATCTTGGTTTCAAATAATTATCAGTCAATCATGATTTATACTAGGTGTCCATAATTAAACTTGGAATTTGTGAGCAGTCTGCAGCAAAAACTATACAGCAGAATTGCATGAAAATTGGGTAACGACAGAATGGAATGATGGGAATTTTATCGAGGGAAAAAACAATGAGTTTCAAAAACCTTCCCTAGGTGGCATACTATAGCTTTATTGTGAACATATAAATAATCTACACAAGTTCACAAAACATGCTCAATATGTTGTCCACCATTGTCTGTTACCATCTGGAAGAGTAAAATCGCATGTCCGACTGTTGAAATCAACATGAACTGGGGAATATTACTCACACACACATTGCGTTCTATAATTTCTTTAAGGTCGAATACAGATGTGATGGGATCACGGTAGATCATGACCATGAGGTATCCCCACAGGCAAAAGTCAAAATGATTCGTTGGGGGATCTAAGAGGCGAAGCTGTAGAAAAATGCCTGCTGATGATCTGTCATCACCAAAATGGCAGTGTAGCAATTGTTTCACACAATGGCGAAGTGTGGAGAAGCATCATCCAGCATAAATACTGTGGCTGTATCACATAGCTTTGCTTGAAGAGCCAGAATAATGGATTGCTCTAACAATGAAGCAAATCATTGACTGGTGATAGTGTATGTCATAGGCCCTGCAGCGCTGTGCTTTTCTAAAAAAACTGGACCCACACAATAAAGGTTGCAGTAAAGCTGTACCAAATCGTTCCATGTGAAGAGTGCAATGGAACTTGTAGGAAATGATGTGGCCCAAATACGGCAATTGTGCCTGTTAACTGCACTTCCAGATGAAAATTAGCCTTGTTGGTCCACAAAATGTTCCATAGACATACATCATGGAGCTCAACTTGCATAAGAAAACGCAACACAAAAGTTTGTCAACTATCTAGATCATCTGATAAGAGCTTCTGCATTAGTGACAGTTTATAGGGATAGTATAGTGCAAGACCTTTTGAGGAATCTTATGAACTATGGAACGAGGTTGGTCAACAGATACTGCAATACACTGAACACAACTGCAGCCAATGGATTGAGATCTGTCTTCCTCCACTTGCCTCGTTACATCATCCACTACTAGCACTGCAATACACTTTCATCCTCTTCCTGGTTTAATCCCCAATGTTCCTGTTGCTTCAAATTTTCTAATCATGAGTGTTAGTTCTTGACAACAGAGTGGACCTTTTTGTAACTGCTTCAAAGACTGAAATTTCCACAAAGCTTTGGTAGCAAAGTCTCCATTTTGGTGAAACAGTTTCACCAGTAAAACACATTCCTGGAGAGTCAACATCATTTTTCTTGACTTAAAAACGAGTATGACTGCAGTTTGCCTCTCGCATCTTTACATCCTGTGGGTTGTTGTGCGTGTACAGGATTACTATGGGGTTACAACATTTGCACATGCCAGCAGTTTACGGTGCACAATGCCATCTAGTGGTGGTTTTCGAAACTCATTGTATTTTTCCCTTGATAAAATTCCCATCATTTCATTCTGACATTATCCAATTTTCATGCAATTCTGCTCCCTAGTTTTTGCTACAGACTGTTCGCAAATTTCAAGTTTAACACCCAGACACCCACTGTATATATATCAAGAGTTTAAGATATATGGTCACATCTGATTTTGAGTTTACGAGCTATTAGTGATGGCAAAAATAAAATATCAATCATGAATTATTTCATAAAATTCTCTTGAAATTTTAAGGAAAGGCAAAAATCAAGCCAAAAATTATAACTATATTTCAATAAAATCCATGTTAAAATCTTTTTAACTTCAGAAAAAATATAAGGTTTGCTCAAAGTTGTGAAGAAAATAACAGTCCAGCAATAATGAAACTGTATTCAGTTCAATCACAAGCTAAGACCCACTTTAACAATTGATAGGAAACTTTTATTCACAAAGGAAACTTGAAATTATTAGGCAATATGGTCGTAGATGAAAGCATCCCCGTGAATGCATTAAAATCATAATAAAACATTCTTTCTTAAGTACAGTATTCCTAGTTGATTTTTGTACTTACAGTTATTCCACAATTCATTTTATATTTATATTTGCTGTCAGGAGTTATACAATCTAAATTTCATTCAATTATGCTTGACAAAATTTTAAAAATTAGGGTTGTTAAAAAGTATTAGACACTAGAGTAATTTAATGAAAATTAAACATTAATTTTCATTTTTACATATTATGAAAAAAAATTACTCAGTGACAAATAATGAAATCTCCCTTCCAATTTACTAAATCTATAATTCATATATACAGGAGGTGGGCAAATAGTGGCCTGCATGCAGCAAACCAAGACAGAAAACCAAATATATTAGGGTGAGTAAAAAGTTTTCCACCATGGAGAGTTACCTCTGCGTCAACAGTGGCCATTCCTGTGGTAGTTAACCTTTTTCAAACGGATTTTTGCAATCTAAATCTGAAAGTTGGAACTACATGAGTGTGTAATTTGTTGGTCAAAACTTTATTATCTTATGCACCAATGAAGTGTTTAAAACGCAGCTATCACGTCAACAGATCGGAACGATTATGTACTATGAGCTCCGAAATAAATTTATTGAAACTGCATGCCACAAAAAAGTATATGAAGGCTTAGATTTCAATACTGTTTCTTATGATGCAGTAAAAATTAAGTTTCGAAAGTTTTAAGTAGGGAATTTTGACATTGGAGATGAACCATGTTCTGGACGTCCTATTGAGGTTGATTGTGAGAAATAAAAGCAAATCATTGATCAAGGCAGAAATGTTTCAACACGAACTATTGCATTAGAACTTGATGTTTGTCAAAAAAGAATAGTTAATGCTCTCAAATGCACAAATCTAACGTTTAAGTTTAACCACTGGGTACCTTACGAATTGACTTCTGAAGACAAGAGCAAGAGAAAATCAGTCTGTTTGGCTCTTCTCTGAGATCAAAGGAAAGAGAACATTTTGGACAGAATTATGACCTGTGATGAAAAATGGGTGCACTACAACAATACAAGCCGTAAAGGAGGATGGAATCGAGGAATCACTCAGGGAATCGGGTGCAAGACAAAAGCTAACTAACAAGAAGATGCTTTTCTGTGTCTGGTATTATTTCCGTGGAATTATCTTTAAGGAGTACATGAAAAGCGGACAGATTATTAATAGTACAACGTACAACAATATGCTAATTAAATTTAGCGATGCCATTGGAGAAAAACGAAGCAAAGAGTTCAGAAGGAAGATAGTTTTCCTTCATCAAGATAACGTACGGCCACATGTTAGTACGATGACCATATGCACACTCTACAAGCTGCAGTGGGATTTAATACAAGATCCACCATACAGCCCAGACATGACACCTTCAGATTACTATCTATTTCCACATCTGCATCATGTTAACCCTCTGGGTGGTTAGCTTCCTCCTGAAAAGTTATTCCGAAAGCGTTTACTGATATTTTGCCGTTCGCTTTAAAAATGCGACAGTCTTCTTTCCTTTCCCCCTTTTAAAACTTGGGAGGTCGAACGGGGACAATTTTATGACTTAGTTCGGTCCCTTTGTCATGTAAGAACCAAGAGATCAATCGTTTACAGCTAGCTGTTAAGTTGCCTTGGGCAATCTTGTATGTCGGTCGTTTCCCCTATATGTTCAGTCACAGTAAAATTAAAACAAAATTAAGGGTAAAAAAAAGGAAAAAATTAAATAAATAGTGTGTTAGAAGTTGAAAAATAATTATATTTTCTTCAAACAAAATTTATTTTTGTCATTTTTTAAAAATTAAAAATATACATATATTTTGGTATTGCGATTTGAACCAGAAAAAAAGCATCCTGTATTCATTTTTGAATATGAGAGTAAGAAAACGCGCTCACTTTCCTGTTTTCTAAAAAAGTAATGAGGAAAAAAAGAGTATATAAAGGCCCTATCTCTTTTTAAACAATAAGACAATAAATGGTGCATACGGTGATATACATACCATGATTATATTTATGAAATAAACCGATCTTTCTCTATTCAATTATATTTTTAATTCAAAATAACATAAAAAAGGATTTCACAATACTTTTAATTTATTTTAATTAAAATCATATAAATGATATTTTTATGTTAACTGAATATTTTTCGGAAAAAATCTAAAATTTCATTCCTAGTGTTCTCCTTTTCGAACTTCTTGTATTAAATAAAAATTTCTTTTCTACATCGGCATTTGTGATGGACATAACACATATTCAGTCAATAATTTTAAATTTTAATGGGGGGATATACTTCTACAAATGCGCATGACAGTACTCTAACCATTTTCTACTCAAGTTTAATTTCTTATCTTTCTGTTTCTTTTATTACAAGGAAAAATGTCACTTAAAACAATTTTGTTCAGTGAAGTTAACCGACAGTTCCACAATGTATCCATACCAAATTTTAAAAACAATTTTAACATTTTGAAATGTATCCTGTATTAAATTTTTTAAGTATACACAAATATTTCCTGCTGTATGGAAAACATAGTATGAGATGTGGTGTGTGGTTTTGAAAGAATGTTTTCGTACGTGTAGACTATTTTTGACAATTTAAATATCACTGAAGCTGATCATATAACTGCAAATGAGCCTTATTTTAATGTGTGCTGGTATCAAAATAAAACACTTTACAATATTAAACAGCCTATGGGTTTATATTCAATATCAAACTATTCGCAAAATGTGGCATACAACTTCTATTCAAATTGTAAAGAAACTGAAATATATCTTACTGCAGTCAAAAATATTCATAATATGTAAAAAAAAATATCCTATTCCTCCACTTATTTCAGTACATTTTAAAAACTGTAGCTGAATGCAATTTTTTATATTTATAAACAAGGCATAAAAGCTGACACAGACATAAAAATGTCTTTATCATTTTTAAATATACTATTTTAAAACGAATATGGATTGTAAGATCAGTTCTAAAATCCTAAAAGCTTTTAGAGGAGCAAAAAACATGTAATTTTGGATTGATCAAAATTTTAATATAATGCACAAATATACCAGTTATTAAGCAAATACACTGCTCAAAACAATTAGGGGAGCAAGCAAAAAAGTGAAAAAAAAACGTGTGAGACAGCCACGTATTGGCATACAATGCATAGTACACGCGTATCAATGCGCAATACAGAAAAAAGGCGTAAAAAAATTTGGAATTAAGCTTTAATTCTTTGAAAATATAGAAAAAACATGAAAAGATGATTTAGGACAACAATTTGGTTACATGTAAACGATAAAAAGGTACTGTTTAGACATGATGCATGAGTTTTAATAGGGCGTGTGGTCTCCTCGAACAGCTAAGACTGCTGCACACCTGTTTGCCATGGATGTGATGAGGTTATCGATCAGACTTTGGGGAATACTGTTCCACTCCTCAAGAAGTGCAATCTCCAAGTCTCGGACAGTAGCATGCGGCCTTGGTCACGCAGCAATGCGTCGTCCGAGCATGCCCAAACATGCTCGATTGGATTCAGGTCAGGAGAGCACGCTGTCCATTCCATACGCTGTATTGTTTCAGCTTCAAGCATGTTCTCCACCAGACGAGATCTATGCGGTCGGGCATTATCATCCTGGAAAACAAAGGAATCTCCAATGGCTCCAGCGTAAGGGATGACACATGAGGTCGAAGTATCTTGTCTGCATACCTTCGGCCCGTCAAAGTGCCATTCCGAATGATATGCAGGTCCATACGTCCGTCTATGCTGATTCCAGCCCATACCATCCAACCAGCTCTTCTGTAATGTGACCTTTCACAAACGAATGCGGGGTTATTTCGAGTGCCCCTGTCCATCCATACAAGAACACGTCGGGTGTCACACTCTAGACTGAATCGGGACTCGTCTGTAAACAGCACTTGGCTCCAATCATGTTGCTCCCAATCTCGATGTTCAGCAGCCCATCTTCTTCGGGCCGCAAGGTGGCGTGGAGTCAACGGAATGCAGACCATTGGCCTACGTGCATAGAGCCCTCCCTCATGAAGCCGATTACGTACTGTTTGGCTGAACACACTTCGTCCTGTTGCCAAGAGCTACTGTCTTTTCAGCTGCGTAGCATTCTCTGTTCTATTTCGACAGGCTGTTAACTGTATATACCGGTCATCAGTTGATGTAGTGGAGCGAGGCCGACCTGCCCCTGGTCGACGTCTAACATTTCCTGTTTCATGGAATCGATTCCACAGCCTTGCAACAACACTTCTGGCGACTCCAACAGCGTCCGCGACACTACGTTGTGTTTGCCCGGATTCCAGTCTGCCTATAACATGCCATGCCATGGATTCCGGTAAATCACGTTGTTGAGACATTCTCAAGTAACCTTGTCTCAAAAAAAAATATTGTACAATCGAATTTCACAGTTATGGCAATAAAACAGACGTTTTTGCAACATCCCGATTTCTGCCCTTATCTCCTTTTTCTGGTTTTTGACGTCATGAACTTTGATTTGCATATAAAGTTTTCTTCTTCCGTTTCCTGGTAGGCTTTACATTATGGATGATTCATTTTATGTTACTTATTGGCATACATCTTTGCTTACTTTTGTTAAAATCATGTGCTCCCCTAATTGTTTTGAGCAGTGTACATTTGAAAAATCAAACTTCCTTCTAAAATAAATGTTAATGAAAGAAAAATGTTTAATTCCAAATGAGTGGAAATACATGTTTATCTAAGGGGTATCCCCAAAGTGAGGCAATCCTCAAACTTAAAACTCAAACTCAGTGGCACAACAATCCATGAGGGCCAGAAATTACTATGCCCATCCCAATATACGTGACCATTGGGCGCTGAGGTGCATGAACAGATGTCCCGATTTGGTGGTCTGTCTGAAGAGACCTTCAGTGTTTAAAACCCCAAGCAAACTTGGTACTCATTTATCGACCCAATGTAGCAGGGATGCAAGGCAGAGTTGACCTTGCCCAGCCAGTTCATAGAACCCCAGACCTGTGGTGTGGAAGCACGATACACTACCACTCGACCCTATTTGGTGAAAAATAAAACTTAATGTTAGAATCTTATATAATTCCCTAATGAATGATGGAGTCCAAACTTTTTTTTTTTTCATGTAAACTGTTTAGACGGAAATGGTTAATTATGAACATTTCACAAGTTGCATAAATTAAAATTAACCGTTATAGTTAACATAAATTTTTAAGAGTGCAAAAGGTGTATTTTGGCTACATGAATTAATTTTAAAAGGAATACGGTTACAAAAAAGTAGTACAAATCAATCTAAAGTAGGGTTAGTTACCTTAGATATTGTCAAACACAACAATGTATTGGAGGCCAATTCCACAATTCGTTGTTATAAAAATGTATGGAAAATTACAAGACTTACTTTTGCATTTGTAATTTACATATTTTTTTTCCTGAGACTTTTAAAAGCTAGAACGGCATCCATCAAAACCGCAGGTCCCTCTCTGTTTTTCCAGATCGCCCCTGACTAAGCCGGCTCTGCCATAGTAAGTGAAAATGCCGTATTTTGTTTGTTTTGTCAAGATCATTTTATAGCAGACTGCATTTTTCATGTATTTTAAATGGTCGTTTTATATTTTCTACATCAATATCTTAATGTCTGAATTTAAAATTACATAAAACTCTTGACATTCACATTAATGACCATTATAATTTTTATTAGTATATGAATATGTCATCAAACGATAACATGTCTATTATTAACATATTATTTTAACCATTTAATTAATATTAAGTATAACATAACGCACACAAATTTTCTGAACTTTAAAATAAATATTTTTCGAAAACTACTTCAGATATACTCAACATTTTTCATTCCTACGCTTTAGCTTCTCAGTTTTGCTTCTATGTAAAACTTTATTGTATATTCGTCAATTTTTGTAGTATATTTTTACTGTTAGCATGCAGTTTTCAACTGAATTGTATGAAATCTTCGAAATAAATTTCAAATGGAATTTCTAACATAAAATCTCTAGCTTTATATGGTCGAGATTTCAAAAAATATCCAGATTTTAATTACTTATATTCAGTTAGCCTTTAAAAGAAGATAAATGTTGAGGTATTTTGCATAAATAGATATTTTTGAATAATATTTCTAATGTTTTTGAATAGCTTGAATTTAAAATTCATTTTTATGTTTATTTATATGCATAAATGTCTACTGTAAATGTTTCTGTATATTTTTGATTACTATTTATTCAAACATTCAATTATAAAAAAAAATGTGGGAAAATCTTCCTTCATGTTGTCTTTGATGTAAACTGAAGTTCAAGCACTTAAAATTCAAATATAATCCGGTGTATTTTAACAATATATAACTAAGCACTGTACATAAACTTCCCTGAACACTTGGGCTTTGAAATCTAAAAAAAAAAAAAAAAAAAATAGATCTTAATTAGTTTTTTTCATTATTATTTTTATCAAAGTGTAAGAAAATGTTTCAAATTATTTGATGAAGTTTAATTTTATTCATTTTTAGTAGTTGCAAAGTTGAAAAGGTTTCAAATTTTAAAGTGTTTGGTGTTTCATTAATTTTTTTTTTTTTTTTTTTTTTTTTTTATAATGAAATAATCATGTTTCAAAATCTGAAAGCATTGATTAAGATAAGAAAAATGAAGCGAAAGAATATAATTAAAAAAAGATAATTTGTCTAACTATATAAAATAGCACATTGCCCTGACACGCCCCAACTTGTTACAGTTTCAAATTAATATGAAACCAAAAGGGAATTACAACATATTTTACTTATGAGTTGGGACTTTTCAAAACTTTTAAAATACAAGCTAACAAACACTTCCTGGGGTGTAAAGAAACTCTTAACGGGATGTTTTACAATTGCTCCAGGGTCAAAACACTGAGTTCTCTGTGAGCCATAAAACTTCCTAACAGTGTCCTGCTGTGTCGCTTCCACTGTCCCTAATTATCTTTCAAGATATTAAACCTTTAAAAGTGGGAAAGAATTTCAGAAAAGTACGGCTCAACCGCTTTTGAAAATGTTACTTGAAGGCAAAAAAAAAAACCCGTGCTGTGCATTTTCGAAGCATTTTTACAATGATGGAATTTTCCGTGCTAACAGCTTGGAGGGTATTGGCACAATCTTCCATTCAAATGACAAGGTCATAAATGAGATTGATCGCTTTCTGCACTAGCCCACACCACAGTTCTTTCCAGAAGGGATTAAAAAGTTGCCAAAACACTGGCAAACTACTGTAGATTTGAATGGAGAGTACTATCCTCATTATCTTTGCTAATTTTGTATGTATTTATTGTTTTATAAGATTGGGTTTTTTCGGCAGAAATCTTTTTACTCAACGTAATATATTAAAATGTCCTATCAACAAGAGTAAATATAGAGGCAAATTATAGTTAACATAAACTTGAAGGCTATGATGAGAATTTCAACACAAGCAATCTCACTCCTAATTTAAAAAAACTTGCAGAAAAGCGTGATATAGTGCATATTGGTCTCATTCAACTGATACTAAAATTAAGTGTGCTAGCAGCTGTAGATGGTATGAAATTAGCACAATTAATAAATTGAATATAACTCCCACTCTTTTTTTTAACATATATGTTGATTTTTTGGTACAATTTATACATTTTCTGAGATGCAAATCATTTTAAAAAGGTACAGCCCTGCAGTATCATCCACTTCCACAATGTAACCCTTAAGCTGCAACAATTAGCTGGTCCTGATATATACTATGTATCTCCAACAATTTATAGAGCTAAAATGCTCCAAGGATTAGCTATGCCACTTCTGCATCATAGACACCCATAGGCATCTGCAATGAAAAGGGAGACACCCCAATCAAATTGTTTAAAAACCTCGTCCAGCCCCAATGCCCATAACCTCTACAGTCCTCAAATGCCCAAATTAACCTAGTCATTTCTACATAGTGCAGACAACACCCCACAAAATCCCACAAGGGAAGAAATGGGAAAGTTCTCAAAACCCATAGCCTTTCACATGATCGGCCACGTGTGTTTCATCAAATACCAACATCATATTAGTTTCTCCCCATCCTCAAGATGCCCACCATGCCAGCATGAGATGAATGCAGACTACCTCAGAAACAGCACAAACTTTCAAGATGATAAGAACCAACTTTTTTCACAGAAGTCCACCTCAACTGGTCAGCACCTCGCCTATATGTATTGTTACGTGGATTCGAGGATTTAATGCAAAAACAATCACAAAGAAAAAATAATCAGTTCTTTAAGAGCGATGCAAATTTATTATCGAAAATCCAATCCTTTCAATACAGGATTTATCGGCAATATTTACAGGGTAAATATCCGAAGGTCTTCACACCTTCAACAGAAATCAAACACAATAAACAGTGTTTAAAAATACACGTAAGTAAAGATTATTCACAAGCACAGCCGAGCTAATCGCTAGTCAAAACAATCCTCACTACTCGCTGGCTTAATCAAGACTCCTCGCCGTACCGGCAAGCATCCTTTTTATATGCGCGACAGAAACTTCTAGAAATATAACCGCTCGTGTCATTGAACGTGACACTAGTGGAGAGATCTACTACTTTCTAGAAGATTCCAGAGGGTTCCGAGCTCGCCAACATGGTCGTCAATGACGCCAAAATGGTCGCCAACTTGGTCGCCAAAAATGATGCCAACTTGGCTCTACCGCCAAGATTTCGCCAAGTTCTCATTGAATTGCCATTATAATGTAAGGGGCGGCACTGCTTGTGAATAGTACACTTTTAACATGAAATAAATATAACAGAGTAATAAAAATGCATTAAACACTCAAATACAAATTATTTACACTATTTACACAAAATTCGTAACAATATGTATAATAACCCAACATTCAAGCATGGGTGGAGGCTAATAATAGAAGTAGTAAAATCATCAGTTACTTATACAAAAATCCCTCCCTTCCACATAAAAAAATCATTATTGTGATAAAACTTGATATATGTAAAAATATAAGGCTGTTTAAATTCAAAATCTAATAATATTAGTATCTAATGATAAACATAAACACTTGCAAACATACATTAAGATTTCAACCTGATTAAATTACAAAAGCTTTATGTGTGAATGCACATCAATTTAAAATGATGTGTTATTAACTTATCTCTCTCAAGAAAATTTTAAAATCAACGCATATGACATTTTATAATTCTTTCATATCCCTAATATAAATTTCTGTTTTTAAGTATCTTCTGAAATAATGTGCTCTTCATCCTTCTTATAACTCATACGGAGTCTAGTGACTATATGAATCTCAAATATTTCTCAAATTGAAGGAATACTTATTGTGACAGGGATATTAAAAAGATATACACAGTCCAGTCACATTAATGTGACCACCACGTACTTTCCACGTCAGAGTTAAATAACCAATCACAGAAGGCAGGTGGCAACACAGTGCAGTTGAGCGTATATAAAGGGTGTCTGAGGGCTTCGGAAAACATTTCAATCATTGGCGTAATGAAGAAACGAAGCGATTTATCCGACGTCCAAAAGGGCATGATCATTGGCTTTTGGGCCAAGGGTGGAAGCATTTCCAAAACGGCTGAGTTTGTGAACTGTTCGCATGCCGCCGTGGTAAAAGTGTACCGTGCATGGCAAAATGGGACTGTTCAAAATCAGGGACGTGGCAAATGTGGTGCACCACGGGCCATAGATGACAGAGGCGAACGACGGTTGGGGAGATGCGTTCGGGCAGATAGACGGGCTACCGTTGAGCAACTGACCACCTAAATGAACCAAGGGGATACCAAAAGTGTTTCCCAAACTACAATTCAGTGAACATTGCTGCGTCTGGGCCTCCGAAGCAGACGCCTGGTTCGTGCATCTATGCTAACTACTGTTCATCGACGACGAAGGCTAGAATTTGCACGCCAGTACAGCAGCTGGACGTCCACTGAGTGGCGACAGGTAGCGTTTTCAGATGAATCGCGTTTTATGCTCCATCGGACAGATGGACGTTGGCATATAAGGCGTGAAACCTCTGAAAGGAACCACCCTGCAACCATTGCCGGAACGGTCCAAGCGGGAGGCGGGAGCATTATGGTCTGGGGAATGTTTTCCTGGCATTCTCTGGGTTCACTGATCATTGTGGAAGGCATGATGGATCAATACAAGTACGCATCTGTCCTTGCGGACCATGTCCACCCCTACATGTGCATTGTTTTTCCTCAGGATGATGGCATCTTCCAGCAGGACAATGCGAGGTGCCATACAGCTGCCAGTGTACGCGCGTGGTTCGAAGAGCACCAGGATGAGTTTCCCGTCCTCCCCTGGCCAGCAAACTCACCTGACTTAAACCTAATTGAGCATCTGTGAGACCATCTCGATCGAGTTGTTCGCGCCATGAATCCTCAACCGTGTAATCTAGCGTAGCTGGCCACTGCATTAGAGTCGGCATGGCTCAACATCCCAGAGAACACCTTCAGGGACCTAAGTGACTCTCTTCCTGCACGTCTCGCAGCAGTCCGCTCTGCGAAAGGTGGTTATTCTGGCTTTTGACAGATGGTCACATTAATGTGACTGGACTGTGTATTTTACATATGATCAGTGAGAAAACCAGATATTTAAACTTCAATAATGTACTATCACCATTTTTAAACAAAAAAAAAATGTGACATTAAATGTAAACTAAACAGATGGATAGTAAATTACTTGCAATTTATAAATAAAAATTGTACTTACATTTTATAACTGGTATTGCTACCTGAAAAATAATATAAAATAATTAGTAATACAGTAGAGATGACGGGAAAAAACATAAATATATTTTAAATTTATTGTATATTTAATTGCACCATATTTACGAAATGTAACATGACATAAAGCAAATTATAATAAAACAGCTTTCTGGGGAATAGTAATTTCAACTGCAATGCAGTTTGTAGTAAGTTTGGGTTAAAACTTTATGAAATTGTACAGATTAAAAATGTATAATTTAAAATATAAATAAGAAACAAATTTACTAACGAATTTTTTAAAAAAAATAAATTGTTTATTTATTTGAGGATTATATTCAAGGCCGATCCCAGCAGGCGTGCAGTACGTGCACCGCACGCGGGCGACCAAAGTAAGGGGCGGCCGCAGGGCGCATATAGTTCTACCTGTTATTCTTTATTGTAAATGAAATTAGCACAGAGCAGTCTCAGCATTCATGAGACTTCGTTGTTTTTAAAATACTTTTATTTAAAAACTATCGACAGGACATGGTACAAACAGGAATCAACAGACAGTGACTACGGTGACATTTTCTGGGCATATGGCTCGCGAAGCGAGCCTCCATCCCATATCCGAAAAATATATGAGGAACGACTGTGGGTTGTATCCTGCTAGCATGTAGGAAGCAGCTGATTGGTCGAGCCAATCGTTGGTGTAATTTCCTGGGTCGTGCGGATTTCTGTGATCATGGCGGAGAGCTGAAAGGAAGCTCTCTTATTGGTGCATGGCGGGAGATGAAATTGACTCTCATAGGCTGCTCAAGTCTCTCAAAAGAGAAAATTAAGACTAAAGGGGAGGGGCAAGCCCGGATGGTGGGGATACGACAAAATTTAAGATGAAAAATAAAGATAAATATAGAAATAATAAATTTAGCAATAATTGTGCAAAAATGCACTGGCTATTAAAATTATGGCGGATTGTAAGAGTCGAGAAGTATTCTACTTGGTCTTTTAGTAGAATCATGAGGAGTATAGGTATTTAAGTTAATCATATTGCTGTTATTAGTGAATTGCAGAGAGTTAAAGAACTTTTTAGCTATTTTCTGGATATAGAATTTAAAACTTTTGATTTTAATAGCTTTCCGAATGTCGTCGTTTCTCATGTACCTTGAGGCTTTAACGATCATTCGGATTGTTGAATTTTGTAAAGTATCTAAGATATTGATATTAGTTTTAGCGTATCCCCACACTGGGCACCCATAAGATAATATGGGACGCATAACGGCTGTGAATAAAAGCACTTTATTATTTCTAGATAAATCCGAATTCCGGCCAATTAGGGGGAAAAGTTTAAACATTAATTTCCGGAATTTTTGACGCGTGTTTTGAATGTGTGTTTTCCAAGTGAGATTTTTATCAAATGTAATACCAAGGTATTTAGTACTTTGAGACCATGGGATTGTAGTGTTGTACATTTTAGGTGGTGGTGGAATTTTACGTTTTTTAGTGAATAAAACGGCGGCGGATTTTTCAACATTAATGCTGATTTTCCACCGGTCGTAATATTTTTCAAGCAATTTAAGGTGTTTGTTTAGAGCAAAAGTGACTGATGTGATCCTCTTAAATGTAGTGTGCACAGCTGTATCGTCTGCATACATGTTTAGTTTAGTGAGAGAGTATTCTGGTATGTCGTTAATGTAAAGATTAAACAACAGGGGTCCAAGCAGACTGCCCTGTGCTACTCCACAGTTAATAAATTTAGTTGTAGACAAAGTATCCTTGACACGAACCTGATAACAGCGATTAGAGTTGTATGAGTGAAGAAGAAAAACGAGCGGAGGAGGAATATTATAATTTATAAGTTTATAAGTAAGACCAGAAAGCCACACACGGTCGAAGGCTTTCTGGATATCCAGAAATACTGCGCCGGTGCTCTTTTTACTTTGAAAGCCCTCTGAGATTGCTTCCGTTAGATTCAAAAGTGGGTGTAGAGTAGAGAGTTTATTTGTAAAACCATACTGATTAGGGTTGATAATATTGTTAGTATAGAGAAATTCTTTGAGTCTAGTCAGTATAATTGATTCTGTGATTTTACTTAGGGTGGAAAGTAAGGAGATCGGTCGATAACTAGAAGGAATATTTTTGTTTTTACCTGGCTTAAGGATAGGAAAAATAATGGCTTCTTTCCAAGCTTTAGGGAAGTAATTAAGAGTTAAGATCTTATTAATTAGAATTGTTAGAATGAGAATAGCTTTGAGGGAGAAATTTTTGGTCATTCGATTACTAATGCCATCTTTACCTGGCGCTTTTTTAGAGTTAGATTTCTTAATATAGCTAATAATCTCAGAGGGATAGGTAGTTTCAGTGGTAGTGGAAGTAGGAAGGGAGAGGAAGGAGTTAACCGTATTATTAATTAACTCATCGACGTCATCATAATCATTATTAGGTCTAGAATTTTCGGTGAAATTATCAAGAATAGATTCGGCAAGGATATTCGCTTTTTGTGTATCTGTAACAGCTGTGCCGGAGGAACAGTTTAACGGTGGAATGTCGAAACGCTTATTTTTGAGGAATTTTTGTACCGCCCATAGACTATTGTCTTGCGTGTCAAGTGCTTTTAGTCTGGCTGTCCAATTTTCATTGCTATATTTACGAAGTTCTTTTTTGACATTTTTTTGTGCTCTATTGTAAAGTGTTTTGTAGTGTGGATCGAGAGTTCTGTGAAATAGATTTCTGTATTGGTTTTTCTGCTTAATAAGATTGTGAATATACGGCGGAGTGTAACTTTTGCGGAGTGTTTCTATTGGTCGGGAGGCGTGGCTATGGGCGGCGCGGACCGTTTCGGTGAACTCTGAAATTTTTTGGTCAATATCAGTACTTGTTTTAATAGAATTTGGGTGATAATTGATTAGAGAAAGCTTAGTATTAAGATGCTTAGAGAAGAGCGGCCAGTTTGTGTGAACGGCTCTTGGATTATGAGTATCTTTCTTAAGTTTAAGAGTGAAATTAAGAAGAACTGGGTTGTGATCGGATGATAGATCGTGAAGGGAGTTAGTGGTATATGGGTAGTAGAAATTTCTGATAACAGCAATGTCTAAAGTGTTAGCAGAGTTAATCCCGAACCTCGTAGGAGAGTCGGGGTAGGCAATGTATAAATTAGTCATATTAACAAAGTCAAGGAGGCGTACACCTCTAGAAGAGTTAGTATTACAATTCCAGGCAGTATGTGGGGCATTAAAGTCGCCAAATAAAACACAGTTACTGCTGGTTTGAATGAGGTTTTCAATATCAATTGTGAATGTGTATTCGTCCGATCTCGGCGGTATATAAATACTGACAATCGAGATGGGATCGTGGTCTATGGGAGTTAGTATGACAATAGTGGCTTCGATAGTTTGCATGGATGGCGTTGGAAGCGAATAGTGCTTAATAGAGTTTTTAACGAGAATTAGAGTTCCACCGAAGGCCCTGTAGTTTTCATTTGATGTCGGTCTGTCGTTTCTGTAACATATGTAATTAGCTATGTTTATGTTGTGTGATGGTCTCAAATGTGTCTCTTGAATTAAGATTAGATCAGGGGAGTGCTTTTCTATAAAAATTTTAAGTTCAGTTATTTTTCCAAGTAAGCCGTTTTGCGTTCCATGAACACAAACTGAGACCGATTGGGGACTTATTGATCATTATCAACATTACAAGATCCCTCTATTAGGGCGTACATTTGATTTGCATCCGCTTGTGCGGAACTAACTGTATCAAAATTATTTGCGATTGCTGGGGTGGTATTCATTGCGTTAAGGAGTTGAATTAAACATTGCACTGTAGTTGAAAGCAGTGCTTTGATATCACTATTATTATTGGTAGTATTAATGTTAGGAACATTTTGATTTTGATTATTTGCTCGAGTAGAGCTAGTTTGAGGATTTACATTGCGATTTATGATGGGTGGGGTTTGAACTACGGTCTCAGTTTGGCGAGAAGTCTCAGGTCTTCGTGGCGCCATCTGTTGAGGATTTTTGTTCGTAATTGTTGGTTTCCCGGAGGTAGCTTGTGCATAGGAAAGGTTGGGTCTAATTAAACTATTGTATAAATTAGTGTAGCTATTTCGATTGATTTTAGCAGTAACCTTAGGGGGCTTAGGAAAGCAGGGGCAACCATACCAGTTGGCCATGTGCCCGTACACCTGGCAGTTTATACAGAATTTAGTTTCCAATCTTTGTTTTATCGGGCAATCTTTGGTTAAGTGTTCTTCCCCGCATTTAAGACTGCGGGGTTTAAGGTAGCAGTTATCCGCGTTGTGGTGAAAATTGTTGCAGGAGAAGCACTGCGTGACTCCTCTGCCGTTGTATCCGTCTACAGTAATGTTGAGATGAGCAAGTGTCTTAAGATCGAAAATTTTAAGGTTTTCTATGGTGCGGGGCGTTACTTGAAAAATGGGTAGCAGTTGCTTGGTTCTGCGACCAACGAGTTGAGTCACTCTTTCGGGTTCAAATCCTTCTTTCTCTAGATCTTTTTTAATGTCTTCGGGGTTAGCTTTCTTGGGGAATCCCTTGATAACAACTTTAATTGGGCGTTCATTCTTGGGGGTGATTACGTAAAATCTATAACCTAGTTGAATTAGAGTTTGCCTGACAATTCTATTTTGTTCCGTAGTATTTGAGTATAATTTAATATACTCTCCGGTTGTTTTGAGCCTTAAGTGCGGGTAGATTTTTTTTAATGGTGTCTACCTGGACGCGATAATTTTCATCAGTTTTTAGCATGAGGGGGGGTGGAAGCGCATTGCTTCCATTTTTCTGATTGGCTGTGGTAGTCGGTTCAGAGATATTTGCAGTAGGTGGGGCCAGTTGACCTGAGACTTGTTGTTTAATAATAACATTGGGGAGAAGAGAAAATTGGTTTTCAATTCCAATCTCTTCGGAATCCTGCAGAATAGTTTTGCGAGCAGTTTTTCTGATTGGAGGAAACTCAAAGTCATCATCGTCTTTGCGTTTTTGCTGAAAATTTCTCCTAGTGGGAGAAGGTGGGGGAGTATTTTTGGGGGTAACTTTAGGTGAGACATGATGCGAGCAGCCTGGGTTGGTACAGGGGGGGAGAGAGTCAAAGTCACTCACCGCTTGCTGCAAGGAGCTTTGTACATCCTGGTACTCGTTCCACGCCAGTTGGTACAGCGTGTCACTTTCATCATGTCCTTTGTCCTGTCTCAGGAGGGAGACAGTCTTTTCCTTCTCATTACAAATTATTTGGAGTCGTCTTAGGTATATTTTCATCGAGGTGAGCTCCTCGCATGTTGTGGGAGCAGTGCCGTTCGATGTGGTAGAAAGAGGAGATTGCGGGGTAATATCCACGCCAGTTTGAATGTCAAGTGCCATATCCAAGTCGTAAATCCAAGAGAGCAAATTATATAGAAAAAACTAACTATCTGTCTACACAGATAGCACTGAAAAGTGCTGTAGCCAGATAATAGTGTGGAGAATGCGGAGGATGAACGTAGTATAATGAATTGGGGCGTATAGATGACACATCCAATTTGGTAGAGGGAGATCTCTTGCGGGCCACTGTCAAGAGCGGCGACCAGTCAACCTCTACAATCCGAGTCAGAATCCTTTTTGATCATCGAAAATCAAAAAAAAAAAAAGGAATCAACAGACACACAACGAATCGAAATATATACAAGTACAACGTGTATGGCAACCAATCAGCAATGCGATGACATAATTCACAAACAGGTCACACGATGACGTCATCGGCAGTGCAAACGAATTTCCATATTCATCAACCTGTTGCGATGGACATGCAAATAAAGAAACATTACGCGACTCACGTATTTAATTGAATAGATAGTGGACATGAGAAAAGATTTAATTTCTAACAATGGCCCCCCCTCTCATGTCCAAGTAATTCAATTCTTAAATTAGATTTTTCATACTTAACAAATTTTAAAATATAAATATATTATACATTTACAAATACTAATTTGAGAAATTTATACAATTTATCTTTGGATAACGGCTTAGTAAAAACATCTGCCAGAATGTTTTTAATACAAACAATTTTTCATATACTAAATTTCTTAAGAAATGATATTTTATATCTATATGTTTAGTCCTACTATTTTCAATAATTTTTCCTTTTCAGGCTTAGGGACTAATTCCCAAACACATCTTTCTGACATAATATTAATTTCCTCTTTCATAGCAACAAACCATTTATCTTTATCTGGAGATTAACAAACTTCTTTAAAATTTCGAGGTATTACAATTTCAACATGATGTGCTTCATCATTATTGTACTCACTGGTACTACTTTCCCCTTTGGGTACAGGACCAGAATATTTGTCTTTCCCGCTGAAATTAAAAAAATTCTTATTAAATTTTATATTGTGGGCCCTACAATATTTCTCAACATCACGATATGATCTCAATCTGAGAGACCTTCCTTCGAAACCATAATAAATGTCTACTCTTGTTCCATAAGGTCTGGGAACTGCTTTCCTGATCCATGTAAGATTTTCACAAGGTATTTCATCTCCTTCATTAATTTCATTCTCCGATTCAAATTCTTCCATTGTCAGAGGAGTATATTCACTTTTGTTATTTAGGCCCAGGACAGCTTCCCCATTAACACTTTCATTAAAGGAAACATTACAGGTTTCGATAACTTTCTCTTCTTCAGGAATCCAAACTTTATAACCTTTTGTTTGCATTGCATATCCTACCATGATACCCTTTTTTTGCTTTCATATTAAGTTTATTCCTCAACTGTTTGAGAACATCCACATAAGCTTTACAACCAAAAGTTTTTAAATGTTTAAGCAAAGGTTTTTTACCACAATACAATTCAAAAGGGGTTTTTGTCTGGTTCTTGTGACAAATGCGATTCCACATATAGGTAAAGCATAAAAAAGCCTCTGACCAGAACTTATTAATTAAACCACCATCTCGTAGCATTGCTCTAATTGCATCTAAAACGGTATAATTAAAACGCTCGCTTACACCGTTCATTTCAGGTGAATATGTATTGGTTCTCTTCATCTCAATTCCCTGAGAATTTAAATATTTACGAAATTCTTTATGAATAAATTCTAAGCCGTTATCAATCCTAACGTTAACGACTTTGTTACTAAGCAATCTTTCTGCCCGTTTCTGATATCTGGTAAAGCAATTGAAAACATCAGATTTCCTTTTAATCGGGAAAACAGTTACTTTCCTAGAATAATCATCTGTTATTGAGAGAAAATAATTACTACTATCATGAGATGCTATAGGAATTGAACAGACATCCATATGCAATAACTCGAGTGGTTTTTTAGATCTGATTTTTGGAATTGGTTTAAAAGATTTTCGCTTACTCTTACCAATTTTGCAATCCTCACACTCTACATTGATAGATTTCAACTTTGGTATTCCTCTAATACTCTCATTCTGACTAGACCTTAAAATATATTTACTATTAATATGACAAAATCTATTATGCCAAAGTTCTAAGTCGTTTTCTTCTGAAGTGGTCAAATTAGATTTTTCAATATGAATATTTTTAGGGTATTTATGCTTAAAATAATATAACCCATTAATCTTTCTAGCATAAAACAGTTTTCTACCATTCCTATTGAAAATCTCAATTTTTCCCTTTCCTTCCACCAAAGTACCATCATTTTTATTTAGTGCATTCAATTCCTTCTTAACTTATATATATATAGGTGAGTGCATTACACATTATGTAAAGTGATATTATTTCTACCATTATCACTATCAAAATAAAATTTTACAGTCCCCCCCACTCCTTCTACTGGACTAGTTATTTCTCTTATAGCAAGTAACAGTTGTATTATTCACTGGCTCACATGAAACAAACAATTTTTTGTTATTGCAAAAATGAGTTGAAGCTGCAGTGTCAAAAATCCATGTATAATCATTAGCATTTACTTCCTGATCAATGCAAGCTTCAATTGTGAAATTGTTGTCACTTTGATATTTACTACTTTTTAATTTTTCCTTACAATTTGAAATTAATTGACCCATTTTATGACAACTAAAACAAGGTCCTATTTTATTCTCAGATTTCTTAAAGTTTCCAGATTTAAGTTTTATATTTTTAGTTTTATGAGCTTTTGTTTTAAGAGCAAGATGATTAGTATCAATTAAGTTTAAATCTTTCTTACATTGCTTCAGCCTACTCTCCTCAGCGAGGAGCTCCGATAATACATGTTCAAATTTAAAGTCGTTATTATCCCAGCGATAAATGGATTGTACAATACCTTGGTAGCTTTCAGGTAAGTACCTGATTAACTGAAAAAAAATGCTTGGTATAAGTCTTCTAGAGGATGTTCGGCATCTCGCAACTGAATTACGATGGTTCTTAAACGAGCAGCATAAAGTCCCATTTCCTCCTCTTCTAATATTCTGCAGTTGAAAAATGCATCCAATAGTCCAATAACGCGTGCACAAGTATGTGGCTGAAAATGATCCTGAAGTTTCTTCCAGGCAACTATAGGATCGCAGGTATCCGAAATCAAGTTCCAGTACTCCTTCTCGATAATAAGATAAATTGTCGAATATGCCCGATCCCATCTGGATTTGAAATTACGTTTTTCATTGGCGGATGCACCGTCGTCGGGTTTAACTTCTTGGCCTGTTATGATCCTCCAGCTAATTCTGTCCCCATCAATAAAACTCCAACATCTTCTTTCCAAGTGTTGTAGTTGGTGGAATTAAGCCGTTCAATCGAAGGTTCCATTTCAACTGCGGTCTGGCCCCCTGTCGATAGGATCTTCTTAAAATAACTCACAATGCTGACTTTCAAAACTGCATGTGGCCCATAACCTTGTTATTCTTTATCGTCAATGAAATTAGCAGAGAGCAGTTTCAGCATTCATGAGACTTCGTTGTTTTTTAAATACTTTTATTTAAAACTATCGACAGGACATGGTACAAACAGGTGTGACGAATCTGTACGGAACATTTCCACTAATCTTCTTAGGCGTCTTTCTGGGGAATATAAATCCGCGTTTATTTCCAATCAACTCAAAAAAGAAGTTTGGGATATTTAAATTAGATAAGGTATTTAAGTCAAGGGTTGCGAGATAGCAAGAGAGATGATGGTAGGTTATTGAGCCAACAACGTTAAAGGCAGAACTAGATTGATTGATTGATTTAATATTAACGTCGCACTGTTCAGCTACAAAAGGCAAAACTAGAAGATTCAAAGAGATTAGATTCGTGAAGACGTCGTGCTGCTAGACGTACCAGAAAGCTGATATAAACCAGCGGTAAATATAATTCATGTACGCTTAAAGTAAGCGTCAGTTTGAGATACTTAGTTAAAGTTAATGACAGTTAAGAATTCGAATACGTGTGTTTCTCGGATCTCCTATTCCGGTAAACCTTACTTGAGTTGAGCTAGATTAGTAATTAATTGTATTCTTAGTAATTTAATTTAATATAAAGGCAAATCCCTTTACAAGACGTAACATTATTGTATTATTTGTTATCAGAGATATTTGAGGAAATTATAACAAAAATAAACAATATTATTATTCAAAATGGCTCTTGGTGGTTCTTTGCCTCAAATTAATCTTGGTGTTCAAGGTGTGACCCAGGGGGGTCATCACAGTGCCGCCCAACGAGTAAATCCCGAGTTTAGAGTCGGATCTAATTTTCGGATCATCCCTGAGCAGTATTTTTCGGGGGTGGAGAATGTGGTGGAATTTTTGGAAAATATGGATAATAACTTAACATATTACGAGATACCCACACAACTCGCTTGTGCGTATTTAAAGGGTCATCTCACAGGACCGGCACTACATTGGTTTGAGGTTCTAGGTTATAGGCTTGTTGAAGACAAGGCGACGGATTACGCGCACTTAAAGCAAGCGTTGTCAGAACAGTTCCCCGTGGTTAGAAATAGGTCGGAGCGAGAAACGAGTTTCTATTCATCATCTCAAAAGCATAACCAAAAACCGTCTGATTTTGTATATGATTTGTTGAAGATTCACAAAATCTTAAAACTCGAAATGACTGAGGAAAAATTGATCGATCATATTATTAGTAGGTTAGAACCTCAGATTTTGGATTATGTAGAGGTTAGGAATCCGCAAACCACATCTAACCTCCTACAAATTATTGATAAGTATGAGGAACAGTTTCTAAATAGAAAGATCAGAGGTTCGAGTTGGGAATCCCGAGATATAAAACCAAACGAGAACAATCGTTTCCCTAACAGGAATCGACAAGAAAATTGGAGGGAAACGAGAGGTAACAATAGATACGCGGACAATAGTAGACCACGGAGAGAGTTCAATAGATTTGAGAGTCAAGGTGTTGTAGATAATCGGAGATTCGATGGTCGACGCCGAGGTGGTCAATCGGATCATAGATTCCACAATCAAGGCGGTCGACAGGGTGGTTCAAGGAATAGTACTTTCAGGGGTCAGATTGATCGAATCAGATATTTAAACTTTTAAGCGATCGATGCGAGTACGGGGGTGATCGAACGCGATGTACGGAAAATCCTCCAGATACAGAACACCAAACTATTAGGGTATCCTCATTACGAATGACTCCAGTAGACTTACCGTATGTCCCTATTTTTTTTAAATGAGACATTCATTACAGCCCTTTGGGACACGGGGGCGGAGAAATCTTTCATATCGGAAGAGGTCCATCGCAAATATTTTTCTTATCGACCTCGTCAAAAGACGAAAGATAGAGTAGTGACGGCGCAAGGAGCCCCGCCCCGTGTTGCCACTTAGGTCGGGTCGAATTACAGATTCGGATCCGAGAATTCCAGAAAACCTGGGACTTTCACATTCTTAACAATATGCAGTACCAGTGCATTTTGGGCATTGATTTTATGAAAGAGTCCACATTGACTTTAGATTTCGATCAGAAGTCTCTGATCATTCCAGATGACCAAATTAAGCAGTTACCAAAAGTGGAAAAGCCCGTCGAGATTGATCTATCAGATACAAAGCTCGGTGAAGGACAAAAGCAAAAATTAAGGAATTTATTTATTGGTTTTAAACGGCTATTTTCAGATCAGCCGGGGTTAACTCATGTTTTATACCAAGAAATCGATACTGGGGACTAGGGACCGGTAGTGTAGAGACCCTACCGTTATGATAGGGTCAAACAAGGAATAATCGATTATCACATAGAGAAAATGTTGCAAGAGGGGCCGATTCGTCCTATTCAATCTCCATACGCGTCACCAGTAGTTTTAACGCGCAAGAATAATGGCCTTCCTCCAGATTCTCCTGAGGCGTATCGATTCGCGATTGATTATCGCAAACTTAATGCAATAACTAAATACCCCCGATATTCTTTACCGGTGATTGATGATCTAATAACAAACATTCCGCATACCGGAGTGATGTCCACATTGGATTTAAAAAGTGGCTATTTTCAATTGGCGATTAGTCCAAAAGATATAGAGAAAACCACGTTTATCACTCGCAATGGCACGTTTGCATTCCTCAGAATGCCTTTCGGCCTTTCTGGGGCGGCGCCAAATTTCCAAAAGGCCATAGATATTATACTCAAACCTGTTATTGGGCGTTTCGTGTCGGTATATATGGACGATGTTATCATCACATCTCCATCGTTTAATGAACATTTGGATCATTTGAATCAAGTATTTACATTGTTGAGAGACGCAGGGATAACATTAAATAAGGATAAATGCCACTTCGCATGTGACAAATTGAAGTATTTAGGTCTCGTAATTAGTAAAGAAGGGATCGAAACAGACCATAATAAAGTGAAGGCAATCACAGAAATGAAACCTCCTAAAAATAGCAAGGAAGTATCGAAATTTTTAGGGATGGCGGGGTGGTATCAGAAATTTATACCCCAGTATGCAGACATATGTGAACCATTATATCGGTTGAAGAAAAAGGGGGCTAAATTTAATTGGTCGACAGAAGCACAGGATTCTTTTGATAAGATAAAACGAGCATTAACTGAGGCACCAGTTTTACAATTGCCGAATTTTACAGAACTGTTTAACTTATTTACTGATGCTAGTGGGTCGGAATTGGTGCTGTGCTTAATCAAATCCACAGACCTATTGCATTCGCGTCTAGAACCCTCAATAAGGCGGAACGAAACTATACTGTTACTGAACGCGAATGTTTGGCGATGATATGGGCCTTAAATAAGTTTAAAACTTATTTCGGATCCCTGCCAGTGAAGGTAATCACAAATCACGCGGCATTAACAAGCTAATTAACGGGAAAAACTTATCTAGTCGAATGATTAGATGGGCCCTCAAGTTATCCGAGTTCAACATAGAATGGGAACATCGCCCGAGGGTCCAAAATGTTGTCGCGGACGTTTTGTCTAGGAATCCAGTAGGCAATCTGGATGGATCACAAATTTCATGCACAGCTCTTCGAGCCCTAGCTTTAAACTCCCGAGAACAACTCATTCGAGAGCACAAAGGGAAGATCCTGAGTTAGGACACATCTATCGTTATTTAGAAAACCCAGACGACGGTTCTGTTAATGCGACTATATGCGAGGGTTGGTCCCAGGATTTTAAACTTATAGATTGTTTAATCTTTAACGCGAAATATTATACAACTCTTGGAGAACTAAGAGTGCATATTCCTAGATCACTTCGGCGAAACAATAATGAAAGAATTTCATGATCTACCATTAGCAGGCCATCTAGGAAAGAGGAAGACCTATTTAAAACTACGAGACATATGTTATTTTCCATATAAAGGTGTTTTTTTTTTTTTAGAGGTATAGAACCTTAAATTGCAATAAAACAACGATGTATTATTCGATTGACATGAATTTTTTTTATTCGAAAGATAATCTTGTGGCATTACATTTTAAATCTGATCAAGCAAGGCGTAGATTCGTTGAATGGGCCCAAAATCAGATTGCCGTTGTTCCCCATTTTCATAAGCGAATTTTGTTTAGCGATGAAGCGCACTTCTGGTTGAATGGCTACGTCAACAAACAAAACTGCCGCATTTGGAGTGAAGCTAATCCACAAGTGTATGTCGAAACACCATTACATCCAGAAAAACTGACTGTTTGTTGCGCTTTATGGGCTGGTGGAATCCTTCTTCAAAAACGATGAAGGCCACAACGTTACAGTCAATGGTGATCGGTATAGAGCCATGATTACTAACTTTTTCATTCCTGAATTGAACAATCATGATGTCCAGGAGCTGTGGTTCCAACAAGACGGCGCAACATGTCACACAGCTCGTGCCACAATCGATTTATTGAAAGACACGTTTGGTGACCGCCTAATTTCACGTTTTGGACCTGTGAATTGGCCTCCAAGATCTTGTGATTTAACACCGCTAGACTATTTTCTGTGGAGCTATGTAAAGTCATTGGTCTATACGGATAAGCCACAAACGCTTGACCATTTGGAAGACAACATTCGCTGTGTTATTGCCGATATACGGCCACAAATGTTGGAAAAAATCGAAAATTGGACGTCCAGATTGGACTACATCCGAGCCAGCCGTGGCAGTCTTATGCCAGAAATCATATTTAAAATGTAATGTCACAAGATTATCTTTCGAATAAAAAAAAATCATGTCAATCGAATAATACATCGTTGTTTTATTGCAATTTAAAGTTCTATACCTCTAAAAAAACACCCTTTATGAGGAAATATATATTTGAATATGTATCAACCTGTGACCGGTGTCAAAAATTTAATTACAAAAACGCGCTACCAGCTGGTCGTTTAATTCCGATAGTATCGAATTCCCCCCAATGAAATTGTAACGTTAGACCTATTAGGCCCCTACCCAGCATCCCGACCCGAAAGATATAGATTTGTATTAGTAATAACTGATCATTTCACTAAGTGGAGTGAGCTTATTCCTTTACGAAAAGCTTCGGCCCGCGAATTTAACGGAAAGAGTTAATCGCAATTTAGTCCAGATGATAGCCTGTTTTGTAAAAGAAAATCGCGAAAACTGGGACCGATTTCTTCATGAATTCGCTTTCGCGCTGCGCACTTCAGTGAACGAAACAATAAATAAAACTCCGGCTGAGTTATTCTTAGGTAGAAAGATTATAACACATTTTAGTAAATTAATAAATGTCACAGAGGGTGCTGAATATGTAGGAAGAAACATTGAGAAATTATTCGATGAAGCAAGGCAGAATAGGCGGAAACAACACAAACACTGGCAAAAATATTATAATCGGAAAAGGAGGGAAGTTAACATCAAAGTAAATGATTTGGTGTTGGTACAAACTAATTTTATAAGTGCTGCGGGTAGAAGAGTGGTTGGAAAGTTTATGCCTAAGTTTGAAGGGCCATATAGAGTGTTGGAGGTTCGGACTAACAATTAAATTATTTTAAAGAGGGGTAAAAAGGTAACAGTTAATATTGACCAGGTGCGTGTGTACCGTCCAAAATTTGCAAAAAACGTTCTCTGCAAGGGTCCGAACATAGGGACCAGAAAAGACCAACCCCTGAAACAAAACAGGGGATAAAAAGAGCAATTCCACCCTCGGTTTCATCTCGGTTTATTATTAAATAATTAAAAAAAATTAATACGAATAAAATAAAACTAAGAGAATATGTAATTTTATCTAATATTATAATAAGGAGGTAACTATATATCTAAGAAAAATGATAACTTTATAATAATAAACATTTAATATTCTAAGTAATTTTATTCTTTACTCTATTTAGAATTTCTTTATTCAAATAACTATTAATAAAATTAATTGGGTATTTTTGAATTAAGCAATATTTAGTGTGAAATTATATACATACATACATATATATATATATATATATATATATATATATACATAATGAGAAAAGAATGATTGTGTTTTTCTAAGAAATTGGAATAGATTTTATGATTATTGTATTCTTACTTAAAAATGTTAATTATTAGCATAAGATACGTGGCTGGAAGTGAGATTTTCTGATAAGTTTTTAGTCATTTATTTTCCTGTTATAATGTTACATTTATAAATATATATTAAAGTTTTATTAAGTTTATAGGTTTATATTAATAAGTTCGATGCATTTACCTTAGTAAATAAATGACACCAGTTTCAAAAATCATCCTAGTAAAGCAGAAAATTATGTTATTTAAATTCAAAGACAGCAGAATAAATTTGCAACAAATAACTAAGAATTTCATTTTTCATACAACTCCACATAAATTTAATATGAATTCTTTTCAGAGTTAAATCTGTGAATTGATTGAATTATCTCTAGAATAATTCACACTAATTGATTACAAACATATCGACACATCTAATGTAAAGCAATGTAATAAATAAAGTAATACAAAAAAAAAATAGATACTGCAAATGATATATATTTCACTTTCATGACGCACAACTCTTTTCTTTACATAAAGTTTGGCATGATTGCTACAAATATATATTTTATTGGTATAAATTTATAAACCTGCTCAACCTCCTATATAAATGACTTCAACATCTTTTTCTTTCGTTTTCACTAACTCCATTGCTGAAACCAGACAATTCTCTATTTCAATCCAAAATTACTCACAGCCTCTATGTGCTGATGTGTGAAAGTCTAACGATTGATACCAAGTATCCGTTTTGCTATACATTCCTAGTATATCTACACCATGAAGTTTAATATGTAGTTCTTACAAGATGTTAATAAAAAGAAGTAGCTGGCTTTTCATCATGTAATTTGTTTCAAATATTCGAAATGTAAAACAATATTTCATTCAAATGCATATAAAAAGTAGTGAAGGAGCTCAAACATAAAAGAAAGCTAAAACAAAATAGCTATTTTTTATGTTTTGCTAATATGATAGTTGTATTTTTGATCCCAAACCAGAACTTATACTAATTAGTATTGATTTGTTTATAAATCTTTTATTTGTATTTCTTTTATTAATTATTGTTAGTGTTATCTTGTTTCAAAATAAAAAAAAAATCTATATTACATGCATTTTCTCAGATTTCATCTAAAATATTATTAGATTCAAATATTATATCATGAAACATATTGAAAATATACATATGTACTCTATGCACTTTACTCCGATAACTTCACATTCGATTAAGTTTATTAACTTTTTTATTAGCCATTTAAATCCAAATTAATTTGAATGCAAGAAAATAGGAATATCTATCAAAATAATCTATTCGAGAGTTATTAATTAAAATACAGAATTTATATACAAAAACTGCTAAATTAGCATTGCTACATCCAGTTACGAATAAGGAACTCAGTTTTATAATTCTATGTTTGATAATAACTAAGAATTTTACAGCAATTCTTTTTATCAATATCATTACAAAAAAGCAATTTAAATTATATATTGATTAAATAATATTTGTAACAGGGGAATTTTTTATACTTCCTTGTTTACAACAGGAAAAAATACCTTGAAAGAAAACGCAGAAGACTACGACTAGAGAAAAACCACACATGTTCTGAGGTACATATAAAAAAAAGAATCGAATTGCTTTAATAGCTTTTCGTTACTCCCCTTTGCAACAACAACATCGAAAAAAAAAATTTAACCTTTACTTAACCGTAAGGGGTGATTACCGTTGATACCTTTTTGTTGTGGTTGTCTGAATTCCTGTAATTCAACCGATGAAAGTGAAGTTACGCAAGGACAAAATGCGTATTAACAAACAGGTTATACGAAATTCATACTTGTGTGTGTAGAGGGGGAGGGGGTGCATTTTTTTTTAAATTAGAAGTCCAAAAGCCAAGAAGACAATATCCCGTTTCTGAAATTGGGGTATTATATTAAACTATGTGTTGATATTTTCAATGACCCAGTTTGAGCATATTATTAAACAAAATAAGTTTAATTTGTATATATGCAAATGTAAATGTACACATTTTTAATTAAGAGAGAGACAGGAAAACTTCTGACAATTTAGATTTGTTATCAAATGTTTCTTATCAATTTTTTCGCTTTTTTCGAAATATTAGTTTCCTAGTCATATATAAATATGAAGTTTATTAAAATCCTTAATGTGTATGTTTTGCATATTAGGTAAAATACAAACTTCTATTTACTCATTCAGTGGGGCAATATTTAATATCGTTTCGTTGCGTTTCAATTTTTTTTGCGTTCATTAAGACTCATATCTATAGAAAGATTAGATACAAAAAGAGTTGCTCAAATTACCTAGCGTGTAAAAATTAATACTGCATTTATTTGCTATTGACTATTTATTTTCTTGTTTACGTCTTTACTTATGCCCATAATTGTAAGAATGATTATCTGCATTGCATTACATTAATTAATACAGTGCATTTATTATTCTATATTTAACACGCTATTGTACGTTTTACTTTTGTCTTACTATCTATTTGTAGTGACTTGACTTAATACAATAAAAATTCTTATTTTTTCTATTTTAAAGTAATTTTTCTACTTTTGTTTAGAGCACGGAAATATATTGGAATTAATTAACGGGGTCGATGAAATGTTTTGAAGGTTAGTAATGATCAAAAGGATCAGACACAGCCAGCAAATGAGGTACCGATTAAACCTTCTGCGATGTGCATGTCTCCGGTGGAGATACCTTATGTTCCTATTTTGTTAAATGAAACTTTTACGAAAGCATTATGGGACACAGGCGCGGAGAGGTCATTTATATCGGAGGAGATATTTTTTTTTATAAGCAAGTAAAAAATCACGTGCTCAGGTGATCACGGCACAGGGGGAGCTAAATGTCAAAATGTAGGAATTGTGGAATTCAATGTTCGAATTAGTGAGATTGAGAAGCCTTGGATGTTTCACGTGTTGGCAGATTTAGAATACCCATGCATTATCAGGGTGGATTTCATAAGTGGACCAAAGATTATTTTAGACTTTGATCGAAAATCGTTGGCGATTCCCGATTCGCAAATTGATAAAGTGGTTAAAACGATTAAGAAAGGGGGGAAATGTGGAAATAGATCTTTCTAAGACAGGTTTGGAAGAAAGACAGAAACAAGAGTTGCGGGATTTATTTAATAGTTTTAAAGGATTATTTTCAGATAAACCGGGGCTCACACATGTTTTGTATCATGAAATTGACACGGGGAGTAAGCAACCAGTAGTTTCTCGGCCGTATCGTTATGACAGGGTTATACAAACGATTCTCGATTATCATGTAGAGAAAATGTTGAAAGAGGGAACCATAATTCCGATTCAATCCCCGTACTCGTCACCAGTTGTGTTATGTAGAAAAAATAATGGGTTACCGCCGGATAATCTGGAAGCGCATTGATATGCTGTCGACTATCGGAAACTTAATTCTATTACAAAGTATCCCCATTATCCCTTATGGTTAATAGATGATCTAATAACGAACATTCCCCATACGACAATTATGTAGTCTCTTGATCTCAAATCGGGGTACTTTCAAGTTGCAGTAATCTCCAGTGATATAGTTAAGACAGCTTTTGTTACGAAGAATGGCACCTACGCATTTCGGCATATGCTCTTTGAGTTGTCAGGGGCGGCTCCGAATTTTCAGAAGATCATTGATTTTATTCTGAAAAAATTAATAGGAAAGTTTGTGAGTGTTTATATGGACGATGTATTCATATCGTCTCCATCGTTCACTCATCCTGTCGAATATTTAAGGGAAGTTTTGGGGTAATTACAAGATGCAGGATTAACTTTAAATACAGAAAAGTGTAAATTCGGTTGTGATGAATTGAAATATTTAGAATTGATTATTAGTAAGGAGGGAATTAAAACGAATGAGACAAAAGTTAAAGCTATAGTTGAGATGAAACCACCAAGGAGTTCTAAAGAGGTATCCAAATTTTTAGATATGTGCCAGTGGTACTCGAAGTTTATAAAGAATTATGCTGATCTATGCGAGCCCTTTTATAATCTTAAGCGAAAACTAAAGAAATTGTGTTGGTCAATAAAGGCGTAGAAAGCATTCGACGTGGTCAAGGCGGCCATAACGAAAGCACCAATTTTAAAATTGCTGGATTTCAAAAAGCCTTTCGAGTTGCTTCCGGATCCCAGTTCAATAGGCATAAGCGCGGTTCTAAATCAGGAGCAGAGACCAGTGGTGTTTGCCTCTCGCACCCTTAGTAGTGTGGAGAGAAATTACACTGTAATGCAGTGTTTCTCAAACTGTGGGGCGCGCCCCCTGGGGGGCACGATAACCTTACGAGGGGGGGTGCGAGCATATCGAAAATAAAAGATTTAAAAAATAATTAATTTACTGGAATGAATTAAAACAAAATACTTTCAGACATAATAAAAAATGCACTTTTACTCTGATATAAGTTATAGGCGATATTAAGTCATCAAAAATAAAAAATTAACTATCTTTGATCCTATAATCAAATGAAAAATATTTTATTTAATTTGCTGTAATCCCATGATGAGAGAGTTTTTATTACGTTTCCTTTTTTAAAACTAACATTCTACTCTTTCAGAGAAAAAACAGATCCCAAATCCCCAGAATCGAAAAAATTAAGAACATAAAAAATTTCATCACTGCCATTTTTTTTGAAATACTGCACATTATAGCTGTAATTTATTTGACCTTCTAAGTTATTGGTACAGTTAGTTATGACCCCTCTCTTATGTGTTTATTTCTCATTTAAGGAAGTTGTAAGTAATGTATTTCTCTGTTGCGCTTCAAAACAGTTTTATGATATTTGGAAAACCACGGACAGAGATAGAGAGAGCCCCCTTTGATGGATTACTTTGCCAAAACTTAGACCAAGATGAGTATTTTCAAACATATAAAGAATAACAATTGCTTTTAGCAGTAACATACATATTATCATAATGAATACACTTTTTACCCGGAAGTGGTCGCGCGGGACACACAGATCACGAAATTGTTAATTCTGGCAAAACTGTTTATTTGTTACCAAAGAAAAATTAAAAAGTCCTTGAAAGTAGGTAAGTAAACTTTCTCATAATTGAATTATTCACTGGAATAACGATTTGTTTTGTGTACAATAAAATAATTATTAAAAAAAGGATTCGGGGGACTCAATAACCCCGCTCCCAGGTTAAAACATGTTAAAGCCTTTTTGCTTTAAATATTAAATATAATACAATTATTCTTCATCGGAATTTTATATTATTGTTCATTATTTAACATCACAAATATAAATGCTAATTCTGTGAGGCTTAAAATTAAAATTCGCTTAAAACTAATTATAATTTGAGCAATCATTAAAAAAAACATTTTACATTTTTGTTAACATTATCGCCCACGTGGCTTTACTCTCCTTACAATACAGCTATTTTATATCAAGAATATTTTATTTTCTTATAAATGAACTCCTGCAAAGAGCGGGTACTTCGGCTTGTATACTTTTAATGTATCAGTGCTGCACAGAGTATTTTATAACTAATTAATTAATACTAAATTAAGAACAAAATAAATATTAAAGACTTCCATGGGCTTGTCTTGAAAAGCAAAGTTTTTATAAGGAATGCTTATGATTAGAAATTGACCCTCTGAGTTATTTTTCTATATTTAGCAGATATCCATATTTTGTCTTCTAAGCAGTCACCGCATTTTACAATATGTTCAATTTAAAAATTAGAGAAAGGAAAAATAATATAATAATTATCCTATTACTTAATTAATTTATTTTTTTGCTGAAAAGTAGTATTCAAAATTTAATACTTATGTTATTAATTTGTACGGTTTATAATTAAGATCGCCTATTGTAGCTTTAGCGTCAAAGTGCATTATTATTGCATTTAGTGCATTATTAATGTATAAGGGGGCGCGATAAAAATTGTGATTGAAAAGGGGGGCGCCAGTATTGAAAGTTTGAGAAGCACTGCTGTAATGGAAAGGGAGAGTTTAGCAGTAGTTTAAGCTCTGAATAAATTCTGATCGTATTTAGGTTCACTGCCGATTAAAGTTACACAAAGCTACATTGATGCGTTTAACATATGCTAAAAATTTGTCGTGTAGGATGATTAGGTGGGTTCTAAAATTAATAGAATTTAATATACGATGGGAACACCGTTCTGGAACTCAAAACGCGGTGGCTGACGTTTTATCAAGGAACTCGTTTGAAAGTTTAATAGGAGAAAAAGTTAGTTGTGCAATAATCAGGGATTTGGTACTTTTGTCGAGTGAACAGTTAATCGAAGAGCAAAGAAAGGACCTGGAATTAGGGCATATCTATAGTAATCTGGAAAGCCCAGAAGATACCTCGGTTTGTGATGAATCTGTACGGAACCTTTCCACTAATCTTCTTAGGCGTCTTTCCGGGGAATATAAATTCGCGTTTATTTCCAATCAACTCCAAAAAGAAGTTTGGGATATTTAAATTAGATAAGGTATTTGTCGAGGATTGCGAGATAGCAAGAGAGATGATGGTAGGCTATTGAGCCAACAACGTTAAAAAAAGGCAAAACTAGAAGATTCAAAGAGATTAGATTCGTGAAGACGTCGTGCTGCTAGACGTACCAGAAAGCTGATATAAACCAGCGGTAAATATAATTCACATACGCTTAAAGTAAGCGTCAGTTTGAGATACTTAGTTAAAGTTAATGACAGTTAAGAATTCGAATACGTGTGTTTCTCGGATCTCCTATTCCGGTAAACCTTACTTGAGTTGAGCTAGATTAGTAATTAATTGTATCCTTAGTAATTTAATTTAATATCAAGGCAAATCCCATTACAAGACGTAACATTATTGTATTATTTGTTATCAGAGATTTTTGAGGAAATTATAACAAAAATAAACAATATTATTATTCAAAATGGCTCTTGGTGGTTCTTTGCCTCAAATTAATCTTGGTGTGTTCAAGGTGTCTCCCAGGGGAGTCATCACACAGGAATCAACAGGCGTTGAATAAGCGTTACTTTTTGGGCATCTGGACTGTAAAAACAGTCCTCAATCCCATATCAGGACAAGTCTTCGATGTTGGGCATGACGAGAATGGAGGTTTTCGTTCTTCTTAGTGGCATGACGGCGATTGGTTGGTCGATGGAATCCGGAAGGCGTGGCTACGGTGCTTCTTCTGGATGGAAAATTTTCTAAGTTTTTGACTTGGCTGAGAGCTTAGTGGCTGCTCTCTGATTGGATGCTGGGTATAGTGAATATTGACTCCAATTGGCTGCCCTGGGGGCTGGGATTTAGAAAATGGGGAGGCGCAATTCCAGTGGGGAAAGCAAGAGAAAAATAATGACTAAAATATTAAAAGAAAGTAAAATTTTAGCAAAATGGGGTGCAATAAAAATTATTGCACGAAAATTAAAATTAAGGAGGATTATACGAATCAAGAATTCTTCTTGGTCTTTTAGAATTATCATTAGGAATGTAAGGAATTAAGTTCTGCATATTATAATTATTGGTTGCAGGTAGATCATCGAAAAAGTTAATTGCTATTTTCTGAATACGAGCTTTAAAACTACACTGGCCTCAAAAAGTTAAGGTACAACCGGGTTTTTGTGTCTAATTTGCAAATGAATGAATGTAGAAACAAAAATTTGGAGGATATGTGCATTAAATAGTTTTTATTGAATGCGTCATAGAAATTTGTATAAGTGTATTGCAAAAACGATTTATAACAAAAAAGCCATCTCTGCGGAAAAGTCCATTCTTGGAGAAAACAGCACATCACAGTGTTATGTGGTAAAATGGCATAAAAACAATACAAAAATGGGTTCTAATAAGGAATGTGTCCACCTCTAACTTGAATGCATTGGCGGCATCGATTTCCCATGCTGTTTATTAAGTTGTCGGACACCGGAATAGGAAGCGAAGACCAGACACAGAGTAAGCCTTGTTTCAGCTCATGTAACGACCTTGGAGGAGGATTTAAAGCAGCAACCTCTCTGCCAAGATAGTCCCAAAGATGTTCTATCGGATTCAGGTCTGGAGATCTAGCTGGCCATTCCATTCGTTCCAAACCGTGATCCTCCAGATACTCCTCAACAATCCCAGCTCGTTGAGGTCGTGCATTATCATCCATCAGAATGAAGTCGTTAAGAATAGCAGCAGCATATGGGCGGACATATGGATCAAGGATCTCATCCCGATATCTAAGACCAGTTACGGTTCCTCCATGGAACACATGCAGGTCAGTGTGGCCACCGAGCGAGATCCCTGCCCAAACCAGGATTCCACCACCTCTATAACTGTGTCTTTCAACAGTGTTGGATTGATGGTATCTAGTGCGCTGTTCCCTCCAGATCAGTAGACGCCCTGAATCACTCTCCATTGTAAATCTGGACTCGTCTGTGAACAGCACAGAAGCCCATTGTTGCTGCGTCCAAGAAACATGTTCTCTTGCCCAGCATAAGCGGTTCCTTCGCTGTCGTCCGTTGAGGGAACGCACACAACTGGTCTTCTTGCATACAGACCTGCATTGTGAAGACGATTTCGCACCGTAGTAGCGGAGATTCTTCTTCCTGATGCTTGAAAGTGGTCTGCAACGAGCTGCGGCACAGTAGTGGTGCTTCTCCTTCGTGCCGAAAGAGCTAGAAAACGGTCTTCTGCAGGTGTTGTAGCTCGTGGTCGGCCTGGAACAGGTCTTCTGGACACAGAATCTTCGGATTGGTATTGATCCCAAAGTCGCTGAACAACACTACGAGACACATTGAGACGTCTAGCAACATCAGCCTGCGACAATCCCATTTCCATCCATCCAACTGCCCGCCACCTTAACGAATTGGGTAAACGACGTCTCTGAGACATTTTCTAAACTCTATTGACTATTGTCACCGAAACTGCCAACAACTGTTGAAAATCAACACAACTTACACACAAAAGTACGAAAGCTTGATATTTGCATATTTTTCTTTCACTCATAAATATACGTTCTTTTCTATAAAATAAAAGTTGTAGCAATCGTTTTTGCATTAATGTTTTTAAAGTTCGTTATTATCATTCATGTAAACTATGCATTTTATTGTTACTGCCATTTTTTTTATGGTGAGCTTCGAAAAACATGTTGTACCTTAACTTTTTGAGGCCAGTGTAGTAATTTTTAATGCATTACGTATGTCATCATTGCGCATGTATCTTGTGGTTTTGACAATCATACGTATTAGAGAATTTTGCAGAGTACGTAGAATATTAATATTTGTTTTAGCGGCATAGCCCCATACTGGACTTGCGTAAGCTAGAATTGGACACAACGGCTGTATAGAGAAGCACATTGTTTTCTATACTTAAATGAGAGTTCCGGCCTCTTAAGGGGCAGAGTTTAAACATAATTTTTCGGAACTTATCGCGAGCGTATAAAATATGTTGTTTCCATGTTAGGTGTGTATCGAAAATTATACCGAGATATTTAGCTTCCTGAGACCAGGGGATCTGTTTGTTGTACATGATGATTGGTGGTGGGAGTGAATACTTTTTAGAGAAAATAATGGCTGTGGATTTTTCCACGTTGATATTGATTTTCCATTTGTCGTAGAAATTTTGTAAGAGAAGTAGGTGCGTATTTATTGCATATGAAATTGTTGTCAAACTTTTGTAAGTTGTGTGAATGGCAGTATCATCAGCGTAGAGATTAATTTTTGTTAGAGAGTAATCGGGGATATCGTTAATATATAGATTAAAGAGCAGGGGACCAAGCAAGGAACCTTGGGGACACCCTGCAGATACAGAGTGTTCGTCAGATAGGGACTCGTTAATTCTAATTTTGAAGGAACGGTTATTAGATAGGAGTGAATGAGGTGAATCAGTGGGGGCCGTAGATTATAGGATATTAGTTTGAAAGTGAGTCCACTGATCGAAACACGGTCGAAGGCTTTCTGGATATCCAGAAATACTGCTCCCGTGCTTTTCTTTTTCTGGAAACCTTCCGAGATATGTTCAGTTAATCTTAAGAGTGGGTGTAAGGTGGAGAGCTTGTTAGTAAAGCCATATTGATTGGGATTGAGAAGGTTATTTTCATTAATGAATTTTTTTAATCTGTGAAGGATAATAGATTCAGTTAGTTTACCGATTTTGGAAAGGAGAGATATGGGCCTGTAACTGGATGCTAGATGGGGGTCTTTACCAGGTTCATTAATAGGAAAAATAATGGCTTCTTTCCAGTTGTCTGGAAAGTGATTAAATTTAAGAATTTTATTGATTAAAATTGTTAAAATAAGGATTAATTTAAAGGGAAAATTTTTTAACATGCGATTAGTGATTAAGTCTTTACCAAGGACCTTTTTGGCGTTAACATGCTTAATGTAGTGGATTATTTCATCCGGAAGGGCAGGTTCAATGAGAGTGGTAGGGGGAGTGGAAAGGAAATTATTTACAGTAGAGTTAATTATTTCATCATTTTGGTAATAAGTCATTTTTGCGTTCATTTTCAATAAAGTTATTTTTAATGTTAGTAGCGAGATTAGCTTTTTGCTGATCAGTGACTGCCGTACCTGTTGCACAGTTTAGAGGTGGAATTTTTGGCCTTTTACTTTTGAAGAACCTTTGAGTGCGCCAAAGGCTATTGTCGGTAGTATTAAGTGCTTCCAGTTTTTTTTTTTTTTTTTTTTTTGCCAGATGTTATCGTTATATTTTTTAAGCTCTTTTTTAAGGTCTGATTGCGCTTTAATGTAGTGTACTTTAAAAATGGGGTTGAGAGTCTGATGATAGAAATCAACAGACACACAACCAATCGGAATATATACAAGTACAACGTGTACGGCAACCAATCAGCAATGCGATGACGTCATTCACAAACAGATAATACGATGACGTCATCGGCAGTGCAAACGAATTTGCATATTCATCAACCTGTTGCGATGAACATGCAAATAAAGAAACATTACGCGACTCTCGTATTTAATTGAATAGATAGTGGACATGAGAAAAAATTTAATTTCTAACACTACCAATGAAGCAAAATTTCTTTCGAATTTCTCAATTAAAACTTACAATAAGTTGAATAAATATGTTGAATTTTAAATATTGAAAAATCAAAATAAGTCCCAAAAGCATAGCATAATTAAAAAAATAGAATGTTAGTGCACAATGTGTGTTGGTTCATTATCCATTAATACCTACTCTTCAAACACATTTTCATTTGATAGCAAAATTCGCGGCAGAGCCGGCAATACCGCAATATAAAAGGGGGGTTGTGCGTATCAGCGGCGCACTGTGGATAAATGCTTAACAAAGGCTTCTCAAAAATGATTTTTGCGAAAGTTACTTTAGGAAGATATATAATATGGTTAATATTTCCTAAGACATATTAGTATTTTAATTCAATATGCATTTAGGAAAATTAAAAGTTTTCAATTTAATAATAGCCTTATAATTTAGAAAAACAAAATAGAGAAAAAGTGATTTTTATGTGCATGGTTTTACAATGCTTATTAACAATGCTCGTTTTTCTTTTTAGTATACGTGTTATACCTCTATTAAAAGGTTGTTTCTCGTGATTTTATTGGGGGTATCTAGTAATTTTAAAAAAAATCGTGCAGCTTCTTTTGAATGATTTTCATTACAAAGCCTTTTTTGCAAAACACTTCAATAATTACACAGTATTATTAACGTTAGTGAAGTTTGCGAAATTTTAAATTTTATTTTATGTTGTATTCACTTAATGGTACTTTAGTACTCTATTTAAAGAAAAATTCGGGTTCTGTGCGATTTTTTTAAAGCCCCAAATGTAACAAGATGCGAATCAAGAGATTCATAACATAGCACTAAGAACAGAAATAAGGCAGATATATACAGATCATGATTAGCTTTTAATAAAGAAAGCATATATTAAAAGCTAATTATAATCCATAAATATCTGCCACTTATATGATACTCAATCTCCTAGTTGAAGAGTAATTTCATATAAACTAATCCACTTAACACAGGCATGTCAAAGATGTGGCCCATCAGTACATAGGTTGCAGCCCACCGTGACTTTTTTAAAAAAAAAAAGAAAATTTAAAATACCAAACTTTCAAAGTTTTTTTCATTTTGAAAATTATTTGAGGTAAAGTTTTTAAATTTACAACATATTGTTACGTAGATCTGAGAGTTCGAGGATTTTATGCAAAAACAATCACAAATAAAAATAATCAATTCTTTAAGAGCGATGCGAATTTATTATCGAAAATCCAATCCTTTCAATACAGGATTTATCGGCAATATTTACAGGGTAAATATCCGAAGGTCTTCAAACCTTCAACAGCAATCAAACACAATAAACAGTGTTTAAAAATACACGTAAGTAAAGATTATTCACAAGCACAGCCGAGCTAATCGCTAGTCAAAACAATCCTCACTACTCGCCGTTTTTATAGGCGCGATAGAAACTTCCAGAAATATAACCGCTCGTGTCAATGCACGTGACACTAGTGGAGAGATCTACTACTTTCTAGAAGATTCCATAGGGTTCCGAACTCGCCAACATGGTCGCCAATGACGCCAAATTGGCCTCCAAAAATGATGCCAACTTGGCTCTACCGCCAAGATTTTGCCAAGTTCTCATTGAATCGCCATTATAACGTAAGTGGCGGCATTTCTTGTGAATAGTACAATTTTAACATGAAATAAATATAATATAGAGTAATATAAATGCATTAAACTTTCAAATACAAATTATTTACACTATTTACACAAAATCCGTAACAATATTTATTTGATAAATTTTCTTGCTTTAAAAGTAATTCTATTCGATTATAAAAATAATCTTTAGATTAAAAATTGTATTTTATTAAAATGTTTCATTTATTTTTACTATACTAAATTGATTTTTTATTAAATTCTTAAATGCATTTATGCATATTTTTCATAGCTGTTATTCTACAGTAGAGTAAATTCACAACGGGGGGAGAGAGAGAGCAACTTCTCAATGGACTGTATAAACCGTATTTTTCACACATTATAAAGCAGTCACACTAAAAATATGTGTGTTTAAGTCTGACTTCGGTCAATATTAAAAAGTAGGACCCGAATTCGGAATATTTTTTCAGATATAAAAGAACTGCTACATTAATATTATATTCTGGCTTCGCTCCTGTAGATAATCTAGATAACCACTTATTATATCATAGCAAGCATTTTTATCGGAGTTCGAAAAACGATCGGAGTAAAACGAGTTTTTTTTTTGCTATACCGTAATTCTAAATGATCTATCTTTTTACAAGTTAAAAGGGGAAAAATCTAATTATTTATAAAATATTTTCAAATTTTTAAAACGCTATATCATAAACAAATGTATAAATTACAATACTGTAAATTTTGAATTTCCCCTACTTAAGACTTGCATAAAAATGTGCTAAAAATTTGGAATTTGCATAAGAATTTCATAACATAAGTTTTGTTTGTTGGAAAATTAGAAGTGGTACGCAATTTTTATCTTTTTAAATCAGATAGTGGCACTCTTCCCAAAAAGATTGGCCACCCCTGATTTAATCGAATCAACAGTTTGAAGGAAGGAATAAACTCCAAAACAGTTGAGGGAAGGATTTTAAAATTTTTCGAAACTATTCTTATTTCTTATTTTTTTAAATTAAACTTTTGCGTGATATTCTTGTATTAATATTTAATTATTTCCATGCAACAGAAATGGAGCAATTTCATAAACAAGAAATCAGTGGCACAAATAAAAGCTCTTAAATATAAGAATTATTATTAACTTACATGATCGTTATTCGAGCAGCAAATAATTCGTTAATATTTATCTCTTAGTAGAAACATCAGAAAAATAATTGATTCAGGATAGATTAAAAAATTGAAAATCAATCCTTAAACATGAAACTAGGTCAAGCTTTGAAAACAATTCCTCGGACGTCAGCTGAATTGAAAGGATTTTCGGCTGCAAGGTTATTTATATTGCTTTACCACTGCAATATTTTCTTAAATTATTGGAAATTAAATTAAGAAATATATGCAATAATACTTGGAAACAAGAATACTAATTCAATTCATTTCCTTAATTTACATGAATGAATTAAAAAACATGTAATTCTGAAAGAAAATTTCATAAAAGTGAAATTTCTTAATAATTTTCTCAGTTTAGGATAATTACACGCGCTTCTCAACCACCATTATTTCTTTCCACATTCACAAAATGTCATTTGAAAATCGTTCTAATGGCGCAACTTCAAATCCGAATTATTAAACCAGTGGTACTCCTACTTGATTTGATTTTAATTTACCTAGAAATGTGAAGCAACACGAAAGCTGTAGGCAACACAGCAGGAAATACTTTTACCAAGAACTTTCTACAATATTTCAGAAAATATGGTTTGGGAGTTAAAATGTAATTTGCTTCGGGTTGGAAATAAAAAATTATAGTATATATATATAACCTAAAAACATGCTTTTATAGTGAATCGAAATAAAAAGTTAAAAAAAATAATAATGATTCTTAATATAAGAATGAAATGATTAACGAAAAATTAATGCCATTGGGGTAAAAGTGTGGGGTGCTCTATATCAATTTTTGTAATTTCTTACTCTAGTTCCCTTCCGAAATGCTGAGTTAGAGTAAAAATGTAGTACAAGGCACCTCATGCTCTTACCACAATGACATTAATTTTCTCGTTAATAATTTTATTCTTATATTAAGATTTTTTTTTACGTTTTAGTTCGTTTCACTATAAAAGCGTGTTTTTAGTTTTTTTAAAACTAAAATTTATTTTTCATTTTTTAGTTCAATGTACAATAAAAGCGAGTGTTTTTGTTTTTTACTTTTTTAAACTATTATTTATCCATTGATGAATTTATCTTTGAGTTTGATATTTGGAACAGGAATTACGTGGCTGCTGAAATTAGTCTTCTTCAATGGATATGAATTAACGGGTGTAAAGGGTATTTATTCTCTCCGTTTACCGGGCCTCGGATGAGTCCCGTATCATTATATTTCAAAGATTCCGTCTCTATAGATACAGGTCAAACTAATAAAAGTGTTAAGAAGAAATATTAAATGTTTCAGTCCTATTATCAGCTTTCAAACGTATTGCTATGTTAATTCGTATCATCACTTCTAAACGTATTGCTTTATAAAAATAATATATATATATATATATATATATATATATATATATATATATATATATATATGTACATATATATATATTAAGCAGAACATTTTTTTTTCACATGCACGAGTCTTTTTTTTTTTCAATTTCCATTTTTAGAAAAACTAGATTTTTTTTTTTATAAACGGTAAACGTAACGGGTAAGAAATTACTGACGCACCCACCCCTTTCTCACATAAAGAACACTTTTTTTTTTGTATTAACCACACAAGCATATTCGCTTTTAGGGTTGCATCTTAATCTTTTAGTCGCTAAATCTGGAAATGGTACATGAAATTAGTCACCAAATCTGAAAATGGTATATGCAATAAGTCGCCAAATCTGGAAATCGCAATGGAACAAAATTATTGCATTGTCATCGCAGTCCTTTACAAAATTTCGAATTAATCTGACCTTTTAAAGTGGGTAAAAATCGAGTTCAAAGATTCCCTTACATACAAGTGAAACTTATAAAAGCGTGTTAAAATGTTACACACACAGTGTTAGATGATTGACCTCGCTGTAGAACCTGAGTATTCTAGTTCCTTTCATTAAAAATTGTTAAAGCTTCAGAAGATTTCTGTCACCACTTCTTGCTATTTTCAGATAACATTCTTCTACTTTTAATAGGACGACCTTTAGTTTGTCTATATCTGACTGTGTTATAAGAACCACATTTATCACTTTTACAAGCAACTAAAATCTAAAATGATGTTTAGTTTTGAAAAGAACTATTTGTTTTAGTAAAATCAATGAGAAGTTTGAATAATATGAAACAAAATTGCAAACGCAAGTCTGAACAAATTCAGTTCAGTTCAATGTTTGACCGTTGAGATGTTGAAGACCAGAACAAAGCCTCGTGCTCCGAATGAAAGAGGAGACATTTTAGAATTTGTGGGGCGATATCACAAAAGAGTCTTTTGAATGGGTGTCATGTTTTTTTACTTGCATCGCGCAATTTTATCTTGTTGTGAACTAATATTTTTCAAGATTTCATTTTCAACTTTGTTCTTATAGAGCAAGTTGGCATGAAGTATCTTCTAATCAGTCTCTGAAAAAGCAGCGGAAAATCAGATTGTTTAAATAAATTATAGTTTTAAAAAACAGGCTTTTAAGTTTAATAGAATAAAAAGGTAAAAAAAAATTCTTAACATAAGAGTAAAATAATTAACGAGAAAACTAATGTCATTGGGGTAAAAGCATGGGGTGCTCTATATTAATTGTTAAGACTTTCTTACTAGTTCTATTCCGAAATGCTGAGTCAGTGTAAAAATGTAGTACAAAGCACCCCACACTTTTACCCCAATGAGACATTCATTTTCTCCTTAATCATTTTATTCTTATATTAAGAATTATTTTTTTTACTTTTTAGTTCGATTAAACATAATTACTTTTCATTTTTCAGTTCGATCTACAGTAAAAACATGCATTTGTTGCTATTGTTGTTATTAATGCCACCTGATTAGCAAACGCCAGATCACGGCCCACAAAATTCATCATGGCAAAAGGCTAAGTGACGCCTGTTGTTAGCCATAGCTTTGAGCACCATATAGGTGATAGAACGATTTAGCTCGATTACACCTCAATTTTGACGAAGAACACTCTGGGGGAGGGGCAATCAGGGACTCCCACCTTTCTTCCACTTCCACCAACTCACGAGAGGACTTGCGGCTCGACGGCTATTTAAAGTACCCCCATGCCGTGGAGGCACTACACATTTATATACATCCATGTCTTCGGGATTCAAACCCAGGCCCAATGGCATAGCAGTCAACGTCGCTAACCACTATACCGGATGGGTGACACAATGCGACTTTAATATTATAAAACGCACATATTACCAATATATGTATCATATTTTGTATATGACAAGCCCATGGAAATCACTAGTAATCACTAAACTTGCTTTTAATTTAGTATTGATAAATCAATTATTAAATACTTTTTGCCGCACTGATACATTTATAAGTATTTTAGAGTGAATATGTATTTTATTTTTTTATCAGGTCAGAATGTATTTTGTTTTGCTTCCTTTTTGTAAATTAATAATTATTTTAAATGTTTTGTTTTGGACTTTTTTGATATGCTCGCCCCCGAAGTTTCAGAAACGACGGCTTCGATCATAGTTTTTTTCCCCACTTGCATGCAAAAGTCTTTTTTTTTTTTTTTTTTATTTCCATTTCAGAAAAACTAGACAATACTGCTTATATTATGGTAAGAAATTGCTGTATAAACGTTTTCGCTTTTATAGGATTGTAACTTAATCTTTTAGTCGCCAAATCTAGGAATGGAATATGGAATTAGTCGCCAAATCTGGGAATGGAATATGGAATTAGTCGCCAAAACTAGAAATCCTTAGATTCCTTATTTTTGTGTGATGATCCTGATAAGGACAATGAAACAAAATTATGAAATTTTTGTATTGTCATCGGTCCTTGCCAAGTGTGCAAAATTTCGAATTAATCTGACCTTTTAAAGTGGGTAAAAATCGAGTTCAAAGATTCCCTTACATACATGTGAAACTTATAAAAGGGTCAAAATTTTTAATTCTGGGAAAACTGTTTATTTGTTACCAATTACCTTGACAGTATCCTCCTATGTGACAGTCTTCATGGAAGCTAAAATGTATTTGTCACATCTCTCTTTTTTGGGGGGAGTGGCAAATATTTTTTGCAATCTTAATGTACTCATTCTGACTGAGTTCCCTGCACCACAACTTTTGTTCCAAAATATTTTCTATGAACATGTTACATTTCTCCCCAGCCAACGACTTAGTGGTTTTTATTGCAGTGTTGTACGACTTATTATGATTTATAAATGTAACAGATAAGTGAGTGAGCAGAATATAAAAAAAAGAAATGTGCCTCTGTGATCTCTATTGAAGGAAGTTGAAACTGATCAAACATGGGAAGAACCTGCTGAAATAATGCATATTAATCATGACAGCGAAAATAAATTTGAGAAATGAGATGAACATGAAAAGTTAACTGAAAAGAACATTTTGAAATGCTACCTAAAGAACTCCATCCTGAAAAATAATAAACCATAAGTGTAGCACACTTCGCCCTGTCAAAAAGACAAGCAAGAAAAAGTTCAACAATCTATTTGTCGATCATCAAATGACAACAACAAAAAAAATAACTTGAACAAAATATGACAGTTTTGCCTGCAAATAACATTCTTGTAATGCTAGCAAAAAGTGTCTGTGATTTCTGTCCTTTATTATAGTCACAAACATTTGAAACTTCTAGGTTCAGTTTGATATTTTTTTCTCAAGTAATCAAAGAAAAATTGAAAAGTTCTTAAAAGTAGGTAAGTATACTTTCTCTTAATTAAATTATTCACTGGAATCAGGGGTGTTTGTGGGACCCCAAAAAATCCCCTGAAACTTTTACGGACTTACTACCGACATTTTGGAGTTTCGAGAAGGGGAGAAATGAAAATTACAATTATGAAGTATTGAATGACCTAATTATAAAAGTTCAATGAATTACTTTTTTGCAAAATTAATAACCATAAATTTTCAAACATATAAACTACTACATTTTATGTAAATATTTTAAATTACCTGAATTAATTCTTTAAAAAAAAATTATCTAATTTCTGCTGCTTTTTTTTTTTTTATTTTCTGATATTTGTGGGCTTGTCTTTCTTTTGTGGTGAACTTCATAATTGCAGGAAGGTTGACTTTTATTTTCCCCATTTACAGTTGAAGAAATTTCCTCTAGAACTGCACATGCAGAGGTATATAGAAGCAGTTTGCTTTTCTGCTAATGTAGAAGGTTTTTCAGAGACTTTTACAGGTGACTCATCTGAAATACATGTTTTTAAGTCCTCTTGATATGTTTTCCAACTTCTGTTCATATTCAGTAAGAGATCTTTGTGAATTGGATCAGTCATTGGATTTTTTGAGCCATATTTTTCACATGAGGTTTCTTTAGAAGCCATTAAATCATATTTAATAGTATGCACTGCATCTAGGGAATCAATCTTAAGAGAGGTTCTATAGTCAGTGACAAGTGTATCCATTAAGTTGAATGCACTTTCCACTAATGGGCCATGGAAGCAGCTAAGGCAGGCTTTGACTAATTTAGCCAATGTATATAGGATACTTATAATCATTTGTGAAATCATCTTTTAAATTAAAAACTTTAGACCAATATTTATCAATTGTACACTTGACTTGATTTCCACTTTCATCAGATGTGTAGAGCATTTCTTTGGTGATATCAATATCACTCTGGTATAACCTTATTTCAGCTTCTACTTTTGACTTTTCATTATCACTAAAAATATGGGACATAAAAGATGATAATTTTTCAAAAGCTAATATTGTACTGGTTTTACCTCTTAGCTCTGGATCTAATGCTGTAAAATTAATTAGATATGAATTTTTAAGGGGTAATTTCTGTTTCATATGCTGTGCTGTATTAGTATAAGCTTTCATCAGAGAAATTTGGAATTATTTTGCTGTTGGATGATTTTTTGATAATTTCTTCAGGAGAGTGGAAGCTTCTGCACCAGTAAATATTACTTTGCTAGGTAGATGGAATTCTGGATATTTGTGACATCGACCTTTAATAAATCATTATAAGAGAGATGTGCACTCTATATTTTCTGGCTTCATAAAAAAAGAGAAAAATTTTGCCATCAATTTATAAATACTGGAATGTATTAAATGAAGCATTGGTTTTTTTGTTTCAAATAATTTAATATATGTGTTGAACTCTGGTAATACTGCTGAATATAATGCCATATGCAATAAAGTTTTGTTTTGCATAACAAATAACCCATTTAGTATTCTTTTTTTCCGAGCTAAAGCATCCTTTGTGAGTTGTTGGGAATGCAAGCAAGAATACACCCCTTCAACAATTTTTTCTGAGCTGCAGAAATATTTCTTTTATTGTATACAGTTTCAACATAAGAAAAATAATCCCCTTTATCAGTTTTATCCAAGTAGTAAAAATAAAATGCATTAAAAGCATCCCACAGATCTTTGATTCTTTCTAAAACACATCAAATGTCCACCCACCTATGGTCTGGTCTCTTCAAGGGTTTTTTAATGGCAAGGGATTCACAGATTTTGAAAAAATTTTCTCTTTTACTGCAGCTTTTCATATCAAAAAAGATGTCATCAAACAAATCTTCTAAGTATCTATCAAAACATGAAGCAAATTTTTTGGAAAAGTTATTAGTTGTGTGACATGTGTCACCATCAATATCTAATAAGTGGGGTGCTTTGTTTGATCATAGTCTGGTTTCAACACCCTTTTTTTCCACGTATGGTGTTACACACATGAGTCCATTAATACACTAATTAAGTTTGCCCGTGGAATATTATTATCTTCAATAGTATTAACAACTGCTTTAAAAACAACTTCTGAATTGCAAGATTCCATCTTTAGAGATGCAAAATGATGAACTACAACTTCATTTTGATTGTTGTCATGAAACTGCACCAATATTGCCAGTATACTTTCTTGAGCATTGCTAGTACTTTCATCCAAATTTAGAGGAAATGGAGTCTCCTTTAAAGTTTTAATGATATTTTCCTTAATAGTTTTTGCGAGCCCATATTTCATCTTATAACATGCAGTAGTCCTGGACATTTCCAACGAGTTTAGTGCCGTCTGGTCGCGGCTCAACTGTTTGCAGAGTTCAATTAAATTGGGAGCTACATTGAAAGAAAAGAATTCGCGGCGATAAATGAAGTTATTAATACCTCTTGGCGTGCTTTTCTTGTCACTATATCCAATAGCCGAGCATCAGTCTCCAGTAAGTCATCAGTATTTTTTGAATTAGCATAATTACTTAAAGTCATTGAATGTCTAATGCACTTTGAATATTTTATGTGCGTCACAGTTTTAGAATGATTTGTGAAAGCCTTGAATCCTTCCCAACCATACTTCAGCAGTGAGTTACAAAAAACACAATATGCTTGTCCAGCAACATTTATTTTCTTGCACCATGTGCCGATGGTATCCCCATTACCATCTCTCCGTTCAATCTAATTCCACCTAAATGCATTCCGGACACCTTCTTCTAATTGTATAATATCACTATTTATATCGAGAAATTTCATGGTAAAATACTCTTGCGTACATAAATAAAAAATATTTCAATAAACGAAACGAAAAATTTACACGTGCATCAATAAATGAAACGAAAATTTTACACAGCGGAGAAAAAAAAGTTGCGAAGCGATCAATGACAAACAGCTAATACGGCGAAAAATCCCCCTTCTCTACTTAATGGCGCCACGCCAGGAGAGGTAAGACCTTTGAACCCAGAGTCACGTGATCGCATATCTGGTCGAACGAAGTCTCTCCCTTTTCTGCCGCGCCTACTTGCCGAAAAAAATTCAGAAGAGAATGTCCAAGAACCGGGGGAATGAGTCATAACTCGCAATAAGGAAAGAACAAAAAAGAAGTTTTTCCCCCCTTTTCACGCATTATCACTGCCTTTGGAGAAAGAAAGGAAAAGTTTTCACCACACACACTGATCTTGCGTTTTCTGCTTTCAAAGCAAACAAAATTACCCAGATCAAAATAAATAATTCATTATTATTCCTACTTCCTTTTGAACGACGATCCCCGGAATTTCCGGGAATCGAAGTTCAAATTCCCCGGAGCACAAATACCCCTGTGGAATAATGATTTTTGTTGTGTACAATAAAAATAATTATAAAAGAAGGATTGGGGTGACTCAGTCACCCTGCATCACCACTAACGTTATTATTGAGTGTGCACCTACATCCAGGTTACTGAAGGTGAATTGAATGATGATTAGTTTAAAATTGCTTGAAAAGCATTTAATTTCATTTCAAAATCAATTTAGTTTGAGGAATGCACTTATAATCATCACTCTCATTAAGAATTCAGTTTAAACATTTGAAAATAGGACAAATCATTCCTTTTTGAATCACATACAAAATATTCATGAAATTATAACTTATTTAATTTGTTTTTTCCCTCATTCTTATTACACAGTTAAGAGCTCTTGCACAAAATTTGGCTATATTCCTCAACACGTTTTGAAATTTTATTAAAGCCAACAGTTTTAGCAGCAATTTCCTTGTATGATATTATAATCCAAATTTTAAAGAAATAACGTGACAATTTTATGCAATTTAATAATAATTTTTTAACTTTTATGTCTCCAATCACTATAAAACTTATACCCAATTCAAACAAGTCTTTCATTTTTAAAAAATTCTTCCTATTATCAATAGGATATTATATATACATATAGCCAAATTTCTTGACAAAATAATCTAAATTAAAATAATACAATTTAGAAACAAAATCCACCCCTTCTAACTTTCAATATACAACATAATCAAACTGTTAAGCTAAGAGATCAGACTAATAAATTAATACACTACTGAATTTTTTAAATATATACATGTCACTGAATAAACACTACAGTAAAGTAAGGATACTGGAAAATAGGTAAAGTTCTAAAGATTTTATCAACAACTGTTCACTTATAAAGAAAAATTTTAATGAATGGATGAAATATGTTAGAGTCAAACTATCTGATCCTTCATACTCATTTTAAGAAATACTTTCTCTCTTTAATATGAATAGGTTTAACCTGCTATTTCATTAAAAGTTTGAGTGAATGAGTCTATATTAACGTCACACTGAAAAGCTGCTCGAGGGCGACTGGCAACAGATCTCGTAATTTTAAACATAGATCAAGTGACGAGGACGACTTCCACACCCCATCAATGGGAGGACATTTGAGAGTCAACAGATTTAAAGTGCGACAATCCCCTCTACACAGCACTAAGCTCAAACTCATGACGCACCCACGAGTCAGTGATCTTGACCTCTAGGCTACCACAGCCACATTAAAAGTTCAAAGATAGGGGTAAGTCTGTGGTGTCAGTCTTGTAAAGGTACCTGAATTGCAAAGAATAATTGCAGGAAAATATTTATAATCTAATATGCAAAATACAATTAACTGGAAGATATTGTTAAGAGACTGCCGATGCACAAGAAACTAGTGTGTGAGATTATCTTACGTAAAATTTCATTCCATTCATTTTCCTCTTTTATCCACTTAAATTAACCCTCCGGGTGGTTTGGTTCCTCATGAAAAGTTATTCCGAAAGCATTTTACTCTTATTTTTCTATTCCTTTCAAAAATGCAAGACTTCATTCCTTTCCCCCTTTTAAAACTTGGGAGGTCGAACGGAGACAATTTTATGACTTAATTCGGCATCTTTGTTCAGTGAGAACCAGGATAGCAATCGTTTACAGCTAGCTGTTAAGTTGCCTTGGGCAATCTTGTATGAAAGTTTTAGTTCTACTCTGTCGTTTTCCTGATAGGTTCAGTCACAGTAAAATTAAAACAAAATAAAGGGTAAAAAAAAACAAGAAATAAATGACGTATTAGAAGTTGAAAAATAGTTATATTTTCTTCAAACAAAATTTATTTTTCTGTCATTTTTAAAAATAAAAAAAAAAATTTGGGTATTGCGATTTGAACCAGAAAAAAGCATCCTGTATTCATTTTTGAATATGAGAGTAAGAAAACCCGCTCACCTTCCTGTTTTTAAAAAAAGTAATGAGGTAAAAAGAGTAAAGACCCTATCTCTTTTTTTAAACAATAAGCAATAAATGGTGCATACGGTGATAAATTTACAATGATTATATTTATGAAATAAAACCGATCTTTCTCTATTCAATTATATTTTTAATTTAAAATAACATAAAAAAGGATTTCAATACTTTTAATTTATTTTAATTAAAATCATATAATTAATATTTTTATGTTAACTGAATATTTTTCGGAAAAAATCTAAATTTTCATTCCTAGTGTTCTCCTTTTCAAACTTCTTGTATTAAATAAAAATTCCTTTTCTACGTCGGTATTTGTGATGGACATAACACACATTCAGTCAATAATTTTTAATTTTAATGGGGGATATACTTCTTGAAATGCATGTGACAGTATTTCTAACAATTTTCTACTCAAGTTTAATTTTTTATCTTTCTGTTTCTTTTATGACAAGGAAAATTGTCACATCGATAACTACATTTTCACACAATTCAGTCATTACAAATTCTATTGTGAGAAAAAGTTCTCCCTAATTAATTTTGTCTTTCAAAACAGTACACTTAAAACAATTTTGTTCAGTGAAGTTAACCGACAGTTCCACAATGTATCCATACCAAATTTTAAAAACAATTTTAACATTTGGAAATGTATCCTGTGTATTAAATTTTTCAGTATACACAAATATTTCCTGCTGTAGGGAAGACATAGTATGAGAGAGATGTGGTGTGCGGTTTTGAAAGAATGTTTTTAAAACGTGTAGACTGTTTTTGAAAATTTAAATATCACTGAAGCTGATCATATAACTGCAAATGAGCCTTATTTTAATGTGTGCTGGTATCAAAGTAAAACACTTTACAATATTAAACAGCCTATGGGTTTATATTCAATAACTAACTATTCGCAAAATGACTTACAACTTCTAGTCAAATTGTAAAGAAAAAATTCATAATATGTAAGATATATTGAAATATAAATATATCTTACTGCAGTCAAAAATATTCATAATATGTAAAAAAATACCTTATTCCTCCATTTATTTCAGTACATTTTAAAAACTGTAGCTGAAAGCAATTTTTTATATTTATAAAAAAAGCATAAAAACTCACACAGTTATAAAAATGTCTTTATCATTTTTAAATATACTACTATAAAACGTACATGGATTGTAAGATCAGTTATAAAATCCTAAAAGCTTTTAAAGGAGCAAAAAACAAATAATTTTGGATTGATCAAAATTTTAATATAATACACAAATATACATGCTAAGCAAATACATTTGAAAAATCAAAATTCCTTTTGAAATAAACATAACTGAAAGAAAATGTTTAATTTTCAAATGAGTGAAAATATATGTTTATCTAAGGGGTATCCCTAAAGTGAGGTAGGTAATCCTCAAACTTAAAACTCAAACTCAGTGGCACAACAACCCATGAGGGCCAGGAACTACTATGCCCATCTCAATATACATGACAATTGGGCACTGAGGTGCATAAACAGATGTCCTGATTTGGTGGTCTGTCTGAAGAGAAACCTTCAGTGTTTAAGACCCCAAGCAAGCTTGGTACTCATTTATCGACCCAATGCAGCGGGGATGAAAGCCAGAGTTGACCTTGCACAGCCCGTTAAAAGAACCCAGACCTGTGGTGTGGAAGCACGATACACTACCACTCGACCCTATTCAATGAAAAATAAAACTTAATGTTGGAATATTTTATATAATTCCCTAATGAATGAGGGAATCCAAACTTTTTTTTTTTTCATGTGAACTGTTTAGATGGAAATGGTTAAATATGAACATTTCACAAGTTGCATAAATTGAAATTAACCGTTATAGTTTACATAAATTTTTAAGAGTGCAAAAGGTGTATTTTGGCTACATGAATTAATTTTAAAAGGAATATGGTTACAAAAAAGTAGTACAAATCTATCTAAAGTAGGGTTAGTTACCTTAGATATTGTCAAACACAACAATGCATTGGAAGCCAATTCCACAATTCGTTGTAATAAAAATGTATGGAAAATTACAAGACTTATTTTTGCATTTGTAATTTATATATATATAATTTTTCCTGGGAACTTTAAAAGCTAGAGCGGCATCCATCAAAACCGCGGTTCTCTCTCTGTTTTTCCAGATCGCCCCTGACTAAGCCGGCTCTGCCATAGTAAGGAGTGAAAATGCCGGATTTTGTTTGTCAAGATCATTTTATAGCAAACTGCGTTTTCATGTATTTTAGATGGTCTTTTTTATATTTTCTACATCAATATCTTAATGTCTGAATTTAAAATTACATAAAATTCTTGACATTCGCATCAATGACTATTATAATTTTTATTAGTATATGAATGCTTCATCAAATGTTTACATGACTATTATTAACATATTATTTTAACCATTTAATTAATATTAAGTATAACATAACGCACACAAATTTTCTGAACTTTAAAATAAATATTTTGAAAACTACTTCAGATATACTCATAATTTTTCATTCCTACAGTTTAACTTCTCAGTTTTGCTTCTATGTAAAAATTTATTGTATATTCATGAATTTTCTTAGTATATTTTTGCTCTTAGCATGCAGTTTTCAACTGAATTGTATGAAGTTTTTGAAATATATTAAAAAATACTAAAGAAGCTATATAATAAAAAATTTGAAATTTATATTATACTCAAAGAATTACTAGAACTTACAGTAAATAATTTTTAACTGTGCGATACATTTTTTTTTTCGAAATTTCAAATGAAATTTCTAACATAAAATTTCTAGCTTTATGCGGTCGAGATTTCAAATATATTCAGATTTTAATTACTTATTCAGTTAGCCTTTAAAAAGAGATAAATGTTGAGGTATTTTGTATAAATAGATATTTTTGAACAATAATTAGAATGTTTTTGAATAGCTCGAATTTAAAATTGATCTTTATGTTTATTTATATGCATATATGTCGACTGTAAATGTTTCAGTATATTTTTGATTACCATTTATTCAAACATTCAAGTTATAAAAAAAATGTGGGAATCATGTTCTCTTTGATGTAAACTGAAGTTCGAGCACTTAAAATTCAAATATGATTTGGTGTATTTTAACGATATATAACTAGGTACTGTACGTAAACTTCCCTGAACACCTGGCTTTGAAATCTAAAAAAAACTAATAGATCTGAATTAGTTTTTTTTCTCATTATTATTTTTATCAAAGTGTAAGAAAATGGTTCAAATTATTTGATGAAGTTAAAATTTATTCATTTTTAGTGGTTGGAAAGTTTAAAAGGTTTCAAATTTTAAAGTGTTTGGTGTTTTTATTAATTTTTTTTTGGAGATCTTATAATGAAATATGTTTCAAAAACTGAAAGCATTGATTAAGATAAGAAAAATGAAGCGAAAGAATATAATTAAAAAAAGATAATTTGTCTAGCTATATAAAATAGCAGATTGTCCTGACACGCCCCAACCCGTTACAGTTTTAAATTAATATGAAACCAAAAGGGAATTACAACATATTTTACTTATGAGTTGGGACTTTTCAAAACTTTTAAAATACAAGCTAACAAACACTTCCTGGGGTGTAAAGAAACTCTTAACGGGATTTTTTACAATTGCTCCAGGGTCAAAACACTGAGTTCTCTGAGAGCCATAAAACTTCCTATCAGTGTCCTGCTGTGTCGCTTCCACTGTCCTAATTATCTTTCAAGATGTTAAACCTTTAAAAGAGGGAAAGGATTTCAGAAAAGTACGGCTCAACCGATTTTGAGAATGTTACTTGAAGGCAAATTTATACGTGCGGTGCATTATCGAAGCATCTTTACAATGACGGGATTATACGTGTGAAACGCTTAGAGAGTTAAAAATGATAATTCAAAGAATTTTGCTTTTGTTTGTTTTTTTATTTATTTACTATGTGAATTACCAGAACCATTATGAACCCTTAACCCCCTTTTCTTCTCACACTTGTTATGTATCATCATTTACACATTATATTGGTATCTTTTTAAAAATAAGTGTTGAATAGTTTGCAGTTATATAGTTATTAGAAAACTTAAAATTACAAAGTGAAACAATACCTCATAAATGATAGATAAAAAAATTAGTCTAATAATCAATGACAGTACATGACAGACCTATTCTTACTGCAATTTGGAATACACTGAGCTAAAAAATGGTTATGCTGGCTCTTCCCAGTTAGACAAGAGCAGAAACTTCAATTTTGTTTTTAAGAGAAAACAACATAATCCATGATACAAATGAAAATCTCACACAAAGAGTACTCTCAGGTTAAGTGTTGTATAAATAAGCAAAATACTAAGACTAAATCAACTTCAATCCCTCTTCTATAAAAATAGAATAAGAGGGTTTCTATTTACCCTCAAGAATCTTATCAACAAAAAATATGGCAGAAGTAAAAATTGTTTCAAATTTCCAATGACCAGATTTATTCAGTTATTTATTCTCAACATTCATCGAATAAAAAATTTTTAAAAAGACAAATCATGATTTCAACCAATATTTTACATTATTTTGCAAGATATATATAACACTACTAATACTGACACAATGTCAAATACAAACATCCTTAAAAGCTAGGACAAGTGTCACAATGACATAGAAATTCAACTTGGAGTCAGACTCATATAAAATGTCTTTTGATAAAGCATTTATTAATAAAATAAGATATTTCTTTAAAGGATATATTAGATTGCGTGATTATTTGACTTTAGCTTAAATATATACAAAGGAAGGTTGCAAAAAAAAGCAACAATTATAAAGAAATGGAATAAATTGATTTGAAATTAAAATTTTCAACTTATTTAAAAAAATTGCCAGAATAAAGCATTTTTTAAAAAATTCACTTTGATACCAAACTGAATTATAATTAGTAATTTACATGATCTTAAAGAATCCAATGCTAAGTAAAACAGGCATGTAATTGCTGAAGAACTAAAAAAATGTTTCACTAATAAAACCCTTGCAGATTTTAATTAACAAAATTAATTAATTAAAATTTTAAACAAACATCACACATAATTGTAAACATATAAAAGGATGTAACAATACTACCAAGACAGGATACTAGTAAACAGCAATGACTACAGTTCATGAAATATAACTTTTAGTTTCTTTATAACCCATGTTTCATAAAATCGGAGAAATTTAAAATACAAAAACTTTCAGTAGAAAGCTACAATAAAAATAATTTATTCTTAATAATAAAAAATTTTGCATTTCCACCCAATTTAATGTTTTAAAGAAAAAGGAGGGCGAGGGAAAAAATCATTAGAAAGATTCATTTAATGATAATGTAAAATGAAAATACCTTGATTTAGGGATCTTTAGCTGTTACTCACAAGCAGTATGTTCAAAATACCACAAATGAAAATTTAAAAAAAACTTAATTTAAAAAAGAATTTTTTAAAATCTGCAAAATTATCAAAATAAATGAAACTATAAAAAAAATGAAAGGGGAATAATTCAATTTTTCAACAGTAAAAAATAAAAATGCAAAGAGATCTTTAAAAGCATTTAGTTTGCTGTAAGTTTTAAAAATCAATACAATATGCTATAAGACAATTAGGATAATAAAGTTAATATTGCATATTATCAATAAAATGAAATTTTATCCTTATCTTATTTATTAATTAAAATAAATATTTTAGTTTTCCTTAATTAAAAAAATATAGATAAATCATAAGTTAATGCTATGAAGTCGAAAGCATCAAAGTGAATAAATTGATAGATTATGATCCTTTACCAAAAAAAAATGGTAAGAACAAATTTGAAAATTTTTCATACATTTAACTGAATTTTTGAAAGTATCTAATTCAAGCGAGAGAGATTTCCATTCAAAAACTAGATTTAAAAGTTGTAGATCAGACAATATTCAAATGTAAGTTTGAAGCCAGATTGACTTTCTGAAAACCCAAAGTTCACATTTTTAAAAGTACTATTTTATGTTTTATTATATACATATAATATAATTTTAATACAATAGTTAATTTCAGCAATTTTGTTAAAATCTCTGATGAAGGTTAAGACTAAAAAAAAAACCTTGAAAATGTTAATAAAAAAAAGAACAAATAACTTAATTATTCCTGATTTTTTTTCTGAGAAATTACATTGCTTTTATGTATTATCTAAGTTTGCTGTTTGAATATATAAGACATGAAGCAGATGTCATGTTTCTGTAAAAGTTAAAAATAACTAACATAATTATTATCAAGTAAAATATTAATTGATATATAAATTTTTAATTTCATTTGAGCACTATTTGAAAATTTGTAGAATTAAAAATATTTAGATATATACAATTTTTAAGACTAATATGAAGCAGTCGATATTTGCTAACATTTGATGAGTTTTACCATAAAAAGCCTTTGGTGATTCAAACTGCAATGGAATGCTTATATTTCAAGCAATATTATCTGAAACTAAACTATTACTTATAAAAATAGGGGGGACATGTTTTCATAATGAAAGAACAATGGAGCTGTAGAAGACCTAAATACAAAAATGTTCTGCAATTAGAATACTGTAGTATAATATGTAATTGTTACTTCAATAAAAAAAAAAAGAAATATTTAATTTCACCATTACATATCTACAAAATATTACTATGCAGCATACTTTCCTTCTTCCTTAAATACATTCCTGGAAGCTCTTTAGTTATAATTACAAAAAATTCTATCACAAATATTTTACTTGAAAATTAAACAGAATTTAATGAAAATTAAAAGGAAACAGGATTTTTTAAACAGTACCAGGAATGGTATCACACATGTAGGTACACACAATATATGGTACTTAATTATCACAATCAAATCAATGGAAGTCACCCAAAAGTGAAAAAGAGCCCTAAATTTTGACAACATATTAGTGCTTCATAGTAACTTCAAGCATTTCTAATTTTCTTTCGGTGAATAATTTTTTACTCAGAAATTTAACAATCTCCTCACTGTGAAAATGCAAAACTTTACTAAAGTGGCAGTGATAGCACACAAGTACCCAATTTACTCAACAAGAAATAACCTGAAAAGAGGGAAGACAAAAAAAAAGTATTTAAACTGAACAAAGAGAAAGAGACTGTTCCATAAAATTAACTTACAATTGCTATGTTGACTAAAATTTTATAAAAAAACTATGACTTTTACTTTGAGGTAACTTATCCAATCAAATATTTTTGATCAAATTTGATTCTCAAATGCACTCTCATACTACAGCAAATATAGTAAAAAAAAATATTATAATATTTATGTTCATAATATCCCCAAGTTGTTACATTTAATTTTCTGAATTACTCAAAATTAAAATTGTTCTTTATTGCAATGCTTTTCTTTCCTTTTAGTCAAAAGTAGCAGTTGGATTAATTAAAATGTGATTTTATGAATATTAAATAATTTATTTAAAACGGCTGGAATGATTATCCCATAACTTTTACACACATAGTTTTGCAAAATATTCACATTAATAGGCCAAATTCAAAATTAATATCAATAAATATTTACACAAAAATATTTTCAAGACTCGGTTTTCCAATATAAAGAAAAAGAGCATCAAGCATAAACTTAAAGATACAAATTTCATAAACAACTAAATTTTTCACAGTTCAATAGAATAATAAATTATACAGCATAAAAATGTATCAACGTAAATAAAAACATTTTTAGATGCTAAAAATATTCAAACACATGCGCAAATTGAACAAATTTCATCATCCAACAAATATGGCAGACTTTTCTTTAGTTAATACAAATTTGGAGATCGAAAAAAAAATTACTTATCAATAGAACGTACATTAATTTACTAACTTCCATAGAATTAAATTAAAATGTTCGATCAGTAAAAAATTAAAATATTCAATCTCCAAATACCATCTTACTGGTATTAAATCAAAGTTAGAGAACAGCTGTTAGCCTTTCAATCACTAACATCAAATAAAGCTCCTTTGAGCTTTATGAAATTTAACACAATAACAAAAGAGTTATTAATCCTTCAGACCGTAAGATAGGTCTCGAAATAGCAAAAGAAAAAATAAACTACTGATACGAACAATCAAAAGAAAAAAATACACTACTTAAACGAACAATCAAAAGAAATAACAAAGGAAAACAATTACTGAAAGACACTACAGGATTTCTAAGAGATTTGCATGAATTATATACATTCAAATAAATATATATTACAATCATAAGATTTTACAAAAAAATATTAAATACCTGCAATCGTATTAAAAAAGATGACAAAAGTTTGAATGCAAAAATTTTAAGCCGGTACTCTCGAACACTAAAAATCAAAATTCTCAGAAAAGACTCAAATGAACGCCAAAAGAGTGTTGCCATTACCTTCTTGTTGATACGAAACTTTAGATCACAGCTGTCAGAATAGAGGGTCGCCAAAAGCCCTCGTGTAGCTGAACAGTGCGACGTTAATATTCAATCAATCAGTCAGAATAGAGGTAAATTGTACAAGATTTCAGTAACCCCCAGACATTGCTTATATTCTCACAAATAAAATATATACGATAAAGTAGTGTTAACATATATTCTGAGCGCGTGCATACTTGTTAACTTGGCCCGATGGCCAATTTGTAGGTACCAGGTGCTAAAGGTAGGTAAAAACAGAACTAACTTTTCTGCAACTTTTAACACACGCTTAAAAGCTTCCAAAAAATAATGTAACCTTACTTATTATCTTTAAATTGATTTTTATATATGATACTTGGTAAACTATTTCAATACTTGTTTTAAGCAGTCAGACCAATCGGAGGGGCCAAACATCCTTCCCCCCCCCAAAAAAAAACAGTGCGGATTTAAGCTCATTTTGGGCCCTGGGGCAGAAGATCTACAGTACCCCTATGGCACTGGAGGATCAAAATTTGTAATCAGAAAATCTGGTTAAATCCAGCTTATTCGGGCCCTTCTGGACTCTTCCCAGCCCCGGACCCTGGGCTTCCACCTCAAATGCCCAATGAAAAAAGTGGCACTGCCCCCAGGCACACCTAAATGGTCGCTATGCATATGAGTGCTTGTGTGGTAGATTTTTATAACAAAGCTTTCTAAAACTTGTGTTATTAATAGTTTAATGTAGTGTCGGATTAAACGACATGGAGGCCCCTAGCCACACGAATTCTCGGGGTCCTGTAGTTCATTTTTGGAACAGTAACAGAAAACAGAACACGCTCTTGAGGACCCGTAAAAAGTGTGGGGCCAATAGGCAATTACCTACTCCACCTAATGAGTAATCAAGCACTGGTCTAATGGAAGTCTTCAATAATTATTGAGTAATACCCGCTGGTCCCAAATTCATGGTACAAACTTTAAGGGTAGGTAAAGCACATTGTAACAATAATATATTGTATAGGAATGTATGGGCGCAAATGATATGGTGAGGTACAGACACAAAAAAATGGAGATGAAAGGAAAGACAAAGTGTTTATTGAAAGCGTCGTTTACAAGTGTAATGTTTATAATAATTGCTCAAAATTGCACCCACCAGTAGCAATTTATGCTTGACAGTGTCGATGAAGCGTTTGGTGTTCAAAGATGCCAGGTATTTCACGCACACGTGTTGTTGCGAATGGCATTCCCTCTCCAACCAATCAGCATCAAGCTAATGACGTCATTATGTTGCTGTTCGTTTCTCTCTTTAAATGTATTAGAAACTTCTCATTGCAACGTTGCGTATTGTATTTGTGCGAGATTAAATGCTTTATGTGTCACATCCTTGTCTATTCAGTATTTTATAGATTATTTACACCAAAACCAGACATCGGGTAGATGTCAGCCCTGCAATAAGGTTTAAAGAATTGTGTAGCGGTGAGTTTAAGCTTCATAATTTATTTGGCACCCGAGCGGGGGCATGCTTTTGGTTCTTTGTTTGTTATTGTGAGCCAGAAAGAAATATGGAGGCGACAACAAAAAACAACAAAAATCACTGCGTACGTCGTTTACGCTAAGCGCTAAAGCTATAGAAGAGGAACTTACTAAAGAAGTTCCTGATGTGGTTCAACTTTTAATTTTAAAAATGCAAATAGGTGAAAAATTTTCGCGTTTAGAAAAATACCAAAGGGGGATTTCGAATATAATCCTGAAAGAGGAAACTGACGAAATAGCCTATGAAGAAGATTTTATGAAAGCTAAAATATACAGAGAAAAATTTTCTGAACTTTGTGCGAAAATAGAAAGACTATCTGTGAAAGAAACAGAAAAAAAAGAAGTCCGTGAAAAGAGGAAATTTAAGCTACCGAAAATTGAGCTCAAGAAGTTCGACAGCAATGCTAAGGATTACTTGACATTTTGAAGTCAATTTAAAAAAAATCATGAAGATGAAAGTTTGCCGAAGAAGACAAGTTCCAGTATTTGTTGCAGGCCGTTGTTTCAAATTCAAAGGCGGCTCGAGCTGTCGAGAGTTTTCCCCGCAACAGCGGACAACTATCCAAAAGCAATAGCCCAACTTCAAGAACGTTTCGGTAGTGAAGATCTACTTGTTCAGATCTATGAAAGAGACTTACTATCAATGGTTATGAAACACGCAGCCACAGGACTCACTAAGACAGATCTCCCAGCGTTACATGACAAACTGGAAGCAAAGATTCGAGCTCTGGAGAACCTAGGTTGGAGACAGGACAAGTATGGTGAGTTTTTGAGTCCTTTAGTGTAATCCTGTCTACCAGAAGACATATTATTAGCGTTTGAAAGAAACAAAAATTTCAAAGAGTATACTCCTGGTGAAGGTCGGTCTTAGAAATTATTAATGAACTTCCTTAAACAAGAAGTTAAAAATGACGAAATGGTTGAACTTGCTAGGAATAATTTTTCAGCTCCTGTCAATCAAAAGAAAAGATATGTCAACAAACCGGATAAGTTCCCATGTGCAGTTACGTTGGTAAGCACACATGATAGGAATGGCACAGATAAGCTAAATTTATCTGCATATTTTGTAATGAATGCTCAACACCAGGAGACCCTACTGATGTCTACATCCAATTGTTAGAACAAAGGAATCAAGAAAGGGAAACTTTGGTAAGAGAGCTGTGACGGAGGTTTATCGCGTTTTCACTCTAATCCTCTTGGGGAATCTTTAGGGCCAGAATTGAGTTACTTCAATCCAATCCTCTCGAGAAGAAACCTCGATACGCAGATTAGTTAATAGATATATAATGGAGCTTTAGCATTCACGTGGTAGTAGAATAGCAGAAGAACAGAATAGAAGAAGGAGACAGAAAGCTGAGATGCTGATCGCCGTGAGCTATTGGTAATATATTAAATATAGAAGTGTAATTATAGAACGGACTTTAGCGTGTTAAGAGATCTATAAGGTAGATAAAGATTCTTAGGGTAAATTTTTATAAAGATAGTGATTAGGATTTTAGGCGCTATTTACTTAGGGCGCTATAACAGAGCCTGTTTTTGCTATTTTTCAGTTTTTCATTTGTCTAAGTATTGCAAGGTAAACAAATCGTGCTTATATTGCGCCAAACCGCACCATTATTTAATGTGTGATCAAGCGAAAAGCAACGTTAACCAGGGATCTGATATTATTGAAACAAATTCATTATCTAACAGTTTTAGTGCGTTCCAATGACTTTAATTGTTGAAGTTTGTGCTGATAATAAAATAATCGAAGTTAGAGCTTTGATTGACAGTGGGTCTCAATACTCAAATTTCAAAACATGTTATTCAGAAAGTAGGCATTAAATCAAATAATAAGATTAAAATGTAACATCAGCTTTTTTTTTTGGGGGGGAGAGAAACATCTTGTCAGTTACATGATGTTTATGAATCCTAATGTATATTATAAACGTGAAAATTTGTGAGGATGTTTGGCCGTCTTTCATGCAAAAACAACTGAATGGATTTTAATGAAATTTTACAATAATATAGCTTATAAATCAGAATAACACATAGGCTATAATTTATAAAGATATTGTGTGAAGTTTTCAAAATATAACGACAATTGCCAAGAAAGTAGGAAAAAATTCTGCCATTTGCAAAAAAGCCCGTGACAGCATTCATCTGTCTTTTTTTATCCCTTTTGTTTTGTCTACGCCATGCATCAGTGCGCTCTCGCTTTTAATTTATTCCGTTCATCAATGTAATAACTATTTTTTTTATTTCATAATAAAACTAGATTTCGAAGGGAGAGGTGGTGGCAAGATTTTAACATAAAATAAATACGACAAAAAGTAATATTAATGTATTACACTTCCTGATATAAATTATTTACACTATTTTAAGCGTTCATTACACAAAATTTGTAACAATGACAGTGGAAGGAAAAACTATGAAATTAAAATAAAATATCAAAATGTTTTTATCAGTTAGTTTTTTTTTCTTTTTGAATGTTTTTTTTTCAGTACATGTAAATATATATCTATGCTTTCCCCCATGCTGTTTTTTCTATAACTTAGATAGATATATATATGTTTATTCCAGCATTAAAAAAAGCAATCGTTTCAAAAGCTATCTGTGAATTTTTCTTTTATTTATTACTTATAGAAAATAGATTTTAATTACTAATATATATATATATATATATATATATGTTTTTTAAAAAGGATTATTTGTATTATTTCATTACTAAATTAATTCTTTATTAATTAAAAAGTACATCGTCTTGTTTACTACACTCCTCACTTAACTGTAACTGTGTGTGCCATACTTTCTCGCTTTCCTACCCCAACGGAAACTTTTGAACCCCGTAACGGGACATTTCTGTAAACTGGAAAAGCAACGGACAGACGCAAGGTCTTGTCCGCATCAATCCGCAGCACCTTCAAAGGTGTAATTTTCATTTAACCGCATTACTACCTTTTAGTGTAAACTTTAACTGTAAATATTTATTTTCTTGTAATATAAACATATGTACCATATCCATCTCTGGTTGTTATTCGAACTCAACCAACGGCATCATTTGGAGGCACCGACGAGATCGTCAACGATTCAGAGAAACAAGAGATAAGTACTATTTTATATTTTCATTCAACTTTTGGTCTTGGTATCTCTTACTGATTCATTCTGTCCATATTTCGTTTTATCAACTTTAATGGACGCCGAAACGGCTAAAGTACTTCGCGGCAGAGCAAAGGCTGCATTACAAGAACTAAAAATTCCATTCATAAAGATGATTAAACTTTTGACAAAAATGATATACGCAACAAGTTAGAAAAACTTGAATTAACTTACACAGAGTTTGATAAAGCGGATGCGGCTTTACCCCTTTTTTCTCTTTATATTTTTGTTTATTTTACGCATCTGCATTCTTTCCTTTCGTGTCTTTAAAATATAATTGGAGGATGAGGTCTCAAAAAAATCATCTTTCCAGTGCTTTTTTTTTTTAAAAGAAACTAAATTGAGAGAACCATTAACGGGAAATAATATCAACAGGAAGTGTTGGCGCCAGCTGGAATTATGGTTCACAAAAAACATTTTTCTTCTTATTATTTTTGTTTCCTGTATTTCTTTCTCTTTTTACCACCTCGTTTCCTAGTTCTGTTTCAGGGTCTTTCCTTTTTCTTAGAAGATAGCACCTGTGTGTGTTCGTGTCTGTGTTTGTGTTGTGTTTGTGTTGTGTTGTGTTGTGTTTTTTTTTTTTTTTTTTTTTTTTTTTTTTTTTGTATTTGCATTGTAATTGTAAAGCGTTTTTGCTGTATTCTTCCCCCGGTTCTCAAAAATTTTGGGGGAGGGTCCCTCACATTCGGGACCTTTTTGTACAAATTTTTTTGTTTAATTTGAAAATAAAATACTTCTCGGAAGGTCGGCTGCAGCTCTAAACCCTTTGGGTGAGCTCGATTCTCTGGAGTAAGTAAGTAAGTCAGCCTCAGTAATTAATTTAAGCAAATTTAACAGCCTGCAGAAATTATTGCGAGTTACTAGTAGGGTGCTTCGTTTTGTGCATAATATTCACAATAGATTAAATAAACGATCCGACGAATTAACAATAGAAGAAATCGATGGTGCCGAAAAATTTCGGAATCAATTAGTACAGAGAGATGCTTTCACCGAAGAAGTTAATTGTTTACGTGCAAGAGCAAATTACTACTCAAAACTTCAGTAATTTTATATATAGAGTTTAATCCTTTCCTTGGTACTGATGAATTGATACGTGTCGGTGGAAGACTGCAAAAATCTAAATTCTCTTATTTACAAAAACACCCTATCATTTTACCGGCCAAGCATTACTTCGTAAATTTAATAGTACGAGACTATCACGAAAAGGTTTTTCACGGTGGTATTAGCGAAACTATACTAGAAATTAGAGAGCGATTCTGGCTCATTGAAGGGAGACAGACTGGGAAAAACATCTTTTAAAAATGTGTGCTGTGTAAAAGATTCAGCTCGACTTCAGGTGTTCAAGTAAAGACACCGTTACCAGCTCTTCGTGTAGAGCAATCAGCTCCACTTTCTGTAGTTGGAATAGATTTTGGAGGCCCTCTCTACACAAAAGATGAGAATAAACACTACATTGTTTTATTTACGTGTGCTGTTACGAGAGCTCTTTATTTAGAGAGAGCTAGCGAACAACCTTACAATTGAAACGTTTCTATTAGCACTTCGACGTTTTATTAGTCGTCGTGGACTGTGTTCAAAAAGCTTGACTGACAACGCAAAAACTTTGAAAAGATCCGAACTTGAACTGAAACACTTGTGGAAAGTTATCAGCGATCCTGCAGTGAAAGCGTTCTACACTTCCCATAAAATCCACTCGCAGTTTATCATCGAACTGGTGGGGTAGCTTTTACGAAAGACTCATTCGAACAGTAAAGCTTGCTGTGGGAAGAAAAACTTTATTTCGCGATGAGTTGGGGACTCTTTTAATTGAAATTGAAGGGGTGCTCAACTTTCGCCCTCTTACATATATTTTTCTGGATTTAATGAACCTAAACCTCTCTTACTCCATCTCATATGATTTTAGGGCGTAGAGTGAATAGTCTACCACCTGCCAGGCTTAATTTTGATTCTAAGTTATCCAACAGGAAAGTTCTAGTTAAAAGGTTTAATTATCGCGAAAGATTACATAATATGTTTTGGACAAAATGGTCAAAAGAATATATTTTCATGCTTAAATCTGCTCATTGTGTTAAACCTGCAGGCAAAATTAAAGAGTTTAAAATTGATGATGTTGTACTAATTAATGATGAAATATTTCCTAGACATTTTTGAAAACTAGGTAAAGTTGTTGATGTATTTCCTGGCAGGGATGGTAAAATACGTTCTTGAAAGATAAAGACACAAATTTCAATTATTAAAAGACCTGTTGACTTTAACTGATGTTTTTGACTCAGCTATCCAGCTTATCAAAAAGGGGGGGAGGGAGGATGTTGCGATTGGCATCCCATATCCAACCAATCAGCGTCAAGCTAATGACGTCATTATGTTCCTGTTCTGTTCCTTCTTTATATGTACTAGTAACTTCTCATTCTAACGTTGTGTATTGTGTTTGTGCGGGAATAAATGCTTTATGTGTCACATCCTTGTCTGTTCCGTATTTTATAGATTATTTACACCAAAACCAGACATCGGGTAGATGTCAGCCCTGCAATAAGATTTAATGAATTGTTTAGCGGGGAGTTTAAGCTTCACTTGCAGCAGCTTCGGATATTCGAACAACGAGATCTTGATCTGAGTGAAGTGGAGTCACATGAACAAGATTTTTCAGATGTCCCCTTAAAAAGTAATCGAGGCTCGATAAATCGGAAGATCGGGGTAGCCAATGGACTTGTCCACTACGCCCAATCCATCGCGGCCCAAACATGGAATTTAGGTAAAAGCACACATCAGTGCTGAAGTTGACTGGTGACCCATCATGCGGTTACGAATGGTGATGGAAACAACCTGCTGCAATCCTGGTAACACCTGTTCCAGAAAAATAAAATAACCTTCGCCATTTAGTCGCGTTAGTAGCAAGGGTGTGTTAATCAAAAAGTCATTGACAATACCAGCCCACATATTCGTACTGAATTGTTGTTGATACGCATGCGGTCGCGTTGCACGTGGATTCTCGGTTACCCACACATGGGAATTGCGCACATTAAAGACACCCTCGCGTGTAAGCGGTGTCTCATCTATAAATAGCACAGTAGCTATAAAGTCTGGCTGTAGCGCACATTTCTGTTCTCCACCCTCTGGCAGAGGCTCAGGCGGAGAGGGTAGTCTGTCACATTCAAAGCTTGTGTCGCTAAAAATGGAAGGGGTGAAAGCGATTTTCGCTTAGCACTCTACAAATACGATCTGGTTATTGACACTTACGGGATGATCAACAGCTCTTGTACTGTGACGTCTTACGCGTCTTTTCTTTAACAAGTCCTTTGGGTTCTTTGTGCCAGGATTAATGGCAACTCTTTTCCAACCAAATCCAAGAAATAAGATGTGAAGTAAAGATGCAAATAAACGGACTTTAAATATCGGATCTTAGAGTAAGCGCGATGGCAATGTAAAGGAATGTTAGACTATTGATGTGCGTTGTGGCAGTTGATGATTATTACAGTTCATGTTTCAAGTTTGAATAAGTTCTGCGTGACGTGGATACATATATTGATGCTCGATTAGAAGGAAGCCGTACAGCTGCATCCCATTGCAGATAAAGACAAGAACTACTACGAGATATAATAAGGTAGGATTGATTACTTAATATTAGAATCGAGGATTAGGTGGTTCGCTTATTGAGATTCGTCTGAA